>ML661893.1:9664151-9810809 GCA_007570785.1 Antilocapra americana
TATAGCCAAAGCAATCTTGAGAAAGAAGAATGGAACTGGCGGAATCAACCTACCGGACTTTAGGCTATACTACAAATCCACAGTCATTAAGACAGTATGGTACTGGCATAAAGACAGAAACATAGATCAATGGAACAGAATAGAAAGCCCAGAGATAAATCCACGCATCTATGGACACCTTATCTTTGACAAAGGAGGCAAGAATATACAATGGAGAAAAGACAACCTCTTTAACAAGTGGTGCTGGGAAAACTGGACAGCCACTTGTAAAAGAATGAAACTAGATCACTTTCTAACACCATACACAAAGATAAACTCAAAATGGATCAAAGATCTAAGCATAAGACCAGAAACTATAAAACTCCTAGAGGATAACATAGGCAAAACACTCTCTGCTATAATCCAAAGCGGGATACTCCATGACGCACCTCCCAGAATATTGGAAATAAAAACACGAATAAACAAATGGGACCTAATTAAAATTAAAAGCTTTTGCACAACAAAGGAAACTATAAGCAAGGTGAAAAGACAGCCTTCAGAATGGGAGAAAATAATAGCCAATGAAGCAACAGACAAACAATTAATCTCAAAAATTTACAAACAACTCCTGCAGCTCCATCCTAGAAAAATAAACAACCCAATTAAAAAGTGGGCCAAAGAACTTAACAGACATTTCTCCAAGGAAGATATAAAAATGGCTAACAAACACATGAAAAGATGCTCAACATCACTCATTATCAGAGAAATGCAAATCAAAACCACAATGAGGTACCACTTTACACCAGTCAGAATGGCTGCCATCCAAAAGTCTACAAGCAATAAATGCTGGAGAGGATGTGGAGAAAAGGGAACCCTCTTACACTGTTGGTGGGAATGCAAACTAGTACAGCCACTATGGAAAACAGTGTGGAGGTTCCTTAAAAAGCTGCAAATAGACCTGCCATATGACCCGGCAATCCCACTGCTGGGCATATACACTGAGGAAACCAGAATTGAAAGAGCCACGTGCACCCCAATGTTCATCGCTGCATTTTTTACAATAGCCAGGACATGGAAGCAACCTAGATGCCCATCAACTGACGAATGGATAAGAAAGCTGTGGTATATATACACAATGGAATATTACTCAGCATTAAAAAAAAATTCATTTGAAGCAATTCTACTCAGATGGACGAAACTGGAGCCCATTATCCAGAGTGAAGTAAGCCAGAAGCAAAAACAACAATACAGTATATTAACACATATATATGGAATTTAGAAAGACAGTAATGAGAACCCAACATGGGAGACAACAAAAGGAACGCAGATGTATAGAATAGACTTGTGGACTTTGTGGATGAGGGTAAGGGTGGGATGAGATGGGAGAAGGGCATTGAAGCATGTTAATTGTCATGTGTCTAATCAATCGCCAGCCCAGGATTGATGCTCGGGACTGGTGCAGCGAGATTTCCCGGGGGGGAGGGAGGAGGGAGGGGGGACCCGGAGGGGAAGCATATGTAAACCCATGGTGATATCATAACAATGTATGGCTAAAACAATAATTAAAAAAATAAAAAAATTAAAAAAAAAAATAAGAAGAAGACTTACAACACCATGTAAAAAAAAAAAAAAAAAAAAATTTAGAGCAAGATCTGTGGACTCCAAACTGTGGTACAGGTTCCACAGTTGGGACATATGACAATTCTAAGGTTTGATGTGGATGAACATTCTATAGCTTAACAATTACTTATGTTTTAATGTTTAATATTTTAAAATCCATGTATTTAACAGACTGGTTCCAAATAGGGAAAGGAGTATGTCAAGGCTGTATATTGTTAACCTGCTTATTTATCTTATATGCAGAATACATCATGAGAAATGCGGGGCTGGATGAAGCACATGCTGGAATCAAGACTTCCAGGAGAAATATCAATAACCTCAGATATGCAGACAACATCACCCTTATGGCAGAAAGTGAAGAGGAACTAAAAAGCCTCTTGATGAAGGTAAAAGAGGAAAGTGAAAAAGGTGCCTTAAAACTAAACATTCAGAAAACTAAGAACATGGCATCTAGTCCCATCAGTTCATGGCAAATAGATGGGGAAACAATGGAAACAGTGAGAGACTTTATTTCTGGGGGCTCCAAAAATCACTGCAGATGATGACTGCAGCCATGAAATTAAAAGATGCTTGCTCCTTGGAAGAAAAGTTATAACCAACCTAGACAGCATATTAAAGAGCAGAGACATTACTTTGCCAACAAAGGTCCATCTAGTCAAAGCTATGGTTTTTCCAGTAGTCATGTATGGATGTGAGAGCTGGACCATAAAGAAAGCTGAGCACTGAAGAATGGAAGCTCCTGAATTGTGGTGTTGGAGAAGACTCTTGAGAATCCCTTGGACAGCTAAGAGATCCAACCAGTCCATTCTAAAGGAAATCAGTCCTGAAAATTCATTGGAAGGACTGATGCTGAAGCTGAAACTCCAATACTTCGGCCACCTGATGTGAAGAATTGACTCACCGGAAAAGACCCTGATGCTGGGAAAGATTGAAGGTGGGAAGAGAAGGGGATGAGAGAGGATGAGATGGTTGGATGGCATCAATGACTCAATGGACATGAGTTCTGAGTACACTCCGGGAGTTGGTGATGGACAGGGAGGCACAGTGTGCTGCAGTCCATGGGGTCGCAAAGAGTTGGACATGACTGAGCAGCTGAACTGAACTGAATATTTTCATGTATATTAGAGTAATACAGTAAGATAACAAAATTGATATTTTAGAAATTTTATTGAATAGGATGTGGCAATGTAAAGAAGTGAGGTTCTTAAAAACTGATTTAAAGAAATGCACCAAACAAACAACAGTGGAAAAGTTATACGGTTGTGGCCCAAAGAGTAGATGAAGGCTTATGTAAATGAGGCAAGTTTGGGAAGTACTGAGCTAGACATGGATAGAGGCCTTAAACGGAAAAACATCACGGTATGGAAATACAAGAATTTTTTTCACAGATTTCCTGTAGAGTCTTCACCAGTACTTTGATCCCAAAGAGGAAACTCAGTGATGTGCTTTGATAAAGTTTTCTATCTTTGTCCATAGACCAGACAAAGGGGAGGGTTTGGTGTGTGGCAACAGTACCCTGTTACCTGCTCATGTGACAGTGGCGAGCAGCTGCACTGCCACCTAGGAGGAGTGAGTGCTGGCAGAACCTTTCAGCTTCTGGCCAGTCTTCCTCACCCACTTCTCCTAGGGTGCTTTCCAGGCCAGCCTGAGTACTGTTCTAATTTCCTGGGGAGCTGGGGGTTCCAAAACAAACTCTAAAAAGTATATTATATGTACACCCCTACATACTTTTCAATGACAATGTTTCTCCCAAGGAAAGGAGGAAAGCTGAGCATCCCGCAAGTATCCTCACACACAAGCATTCAGCCCTGTTTCCAGGGAGGGTTTCCTCCTGCTCCCAGGGAAGATCTACTGCTTCACTTTCTTCCCGTCTCACATCCTCCTGTCCACTGTGTTCAGACAGGGACAGCTTGATCTGCAGCTTAGGCACGTCTGCCTTCACACATAACTTTCACCCGTTGCCTTGCGTGATAGAATTACTCTTGAGAAGAGATCGAATTGATTTTCTCCTAATCGCCATCTTCTTTCTTACATGCTCTTAGAATATGCTTTAAGACCCGATCCATAGCTGCTTCTGTTTCCATCTAAGCATCAACTTGGCACTTTTTCAAGCTTAGAGGAATTTACCAACATCATCTGATCTGTCCTGAGCCACAAACGCACACTGCTTAGCACAAAACCTTAGGTGACCGTGGCTATCCTGGAAACATGAGAAGCTTCTTACCCCACAGCCAGATGCTGTGTTCGTGGCAGATGAGGGTGAGGCCAGGCCTGTTGCAAGTATTCTCTGGTACAGACCACAGTGAGAACGACCCTAGCCAGATACTTACGGGGAACACAGGCTACTGTTTGAAGGGAAGCCAATTGCAGTATGGGGTCAAAGCACTGAAACTGGGCCTAACTGCTGACCCAGGGATTCTTCCAGGAATTTATCTTAAGGAAATAATCATGAATATGAACAGATTCGGCTAGAAGGATGATATAGTGGCTTTACTCATAAAACCAAGGTATCTGAAACAACCCAAGTGGATGCATCAAGGTGTGGCCACATTATGGGATGCAGCAATCTCTTTAAAAGCAATGATCCTCTAAGGAGGGGAAGATTTGTTCTCAGGAATAATGATAGGAAGGCTGTTACATCTGGAAGACAATGGGATAGAAAACATTTTCTGTAACAAAGAGAAAGATGCCAATCCAGATAAGAAATGTCTTCCCTCCTCAAAGCCAAGAGGATCATTTTTTCTGATTTGTGATTTTACTGTAACTCATAGAGAATATTGTTATTATCACATAATACATAACAGACATATCATATTTGTATAAATATATAAAAACATACAGACTACATATTAATATATTAAATAAAAATATATAATAATTATATAATAATCATAGCAGTTTCACACCCCCAGCATTTACGGAGCACCATCTGAAGTGCTTTAATCCTCACAACAAACCTGTGAGGTAGAAAACCATTATCCCTGTCTTGTAGAAGAGGAGTCTGAGGCCCTGCGAAAGCAGAGAACGGGCCCAGTCACCCAGCCAGGGAGCTGTCGAGGAGGGCTCTCACCCAGGCAGCTGTGCCCATGAGCACTTTCAACCACCATGTTCACCTGCCTCCCCAAATACATCTCTGTGAGAGCAGTTATCTGCCGACTTACTGTTACCTATTCACTTGTCTACTTCCTTTACTCAATCATGAGCTCCTTACAGACAAGGTCACATTTTTATCTTCCTTGGTTCCTGCATGTGATTAAACAGTAACTAATGATAAAGGCAGCAGCTTTCAGCCGATCACCCTTGCCATGTCCTGCGCTAGCTGCTTAACTGCATAAGTTTGCTGAATCCCCATCGCTTTCCTCTGAGTTAGGTCCTATTAACTCTACTGTACACATGAATAAACTGAAGCTAAGAGAAAGTAAGTAGGAGGCTTGCTCAAGTGCTGTCGCTGGTACAGAAGCCCAGGTCTGCCTGCCCATGGGCAGTGCTGGGGCCCTCAACCACCCTCCTCCACCACTGGACTCCCTCATTACAGGAACTGAAGAGAAACCACACTGGAGATCTGAGAGCCCAGTAACCCGATCGCTGCAAGTACTCAGAAACCCAGGAGTGAAAACAAGATTTGATACAGTCATGGTGAGAACCCTCTGCTATTTGGAGCAAGGAGGGTAGTGCTCTCTTATTAATCTATTAATTAATTCCACATACTTAGTAAGTATCTACTGTGCGCCAGACCTGGGAAAAGTGGAGGGGAAGGACAAGCAAGCCAAACAAGGTCCCCAAACAGAGAAAGCCCCATTCAGCGGTGCATGTGACTTGTGCTAATAAACATAGAATTACAACCTGAGAAAAGCAAGGGAAACTGGTTCTAGCAGAGCCAATAACAAAAGAGGGGCTGAAGAAGCAGTGCCTGAGCTAAGCTTTGACTGTGTGACTGGAGGAAAAGAGGCTCAGCTATCTGCCCACAGGAGATCTGGAAAGTGGATCCTGGACAGTGCGGCTCCTTGCCTTTCATCCTCAGCACCCCTGCTTCCTATCCTGTCGAGGTTACTCAGCCACAGAACCTGGGAGGGCATGATGGTCAATACACTGTCCTCAAGGACACAAAAGGCAGCAGCTCACAAACAGAGGGAGAGGTAAGTTCTCTGGGCAGCGGGGAGGCGGCCGAGGTGTCCCTAGGGCACCCTAGGCAGTGACTCACGTTTCTCTGTTGACTGCACGGTGTGGAACAGCGTCAAGGGCCTCTCGCTGCAGGACGGGGGTTTGGAGTCACTGCTCTTCTTCCGAGACAGGTGCAGTTGGGCATTGGTAAGGGGCGTGTCTGGCACGGTGTTAAATATCTGCAAAATAGTTTCATAAAAAGGTTACACACTAATGTGAATCCGGAAGAAAGCACAAGTCCAGACTTGTATGATTAAAAAGGCTAGTGGGGTCTAAGAATAAGCAAGAAAAAGATCAAAAAAAGAGAAAAACTATCAGTATCTGGGTTCAGGACTCTACTATAAGCATCTCTAGGAACTGGCAGGAAACAGTCTCCTTTAGAAGTACACCCCAAGGGTCAGAAACCATCCACTTCTACTTCCCACCCCTTCTGTTATCATTTCCATGGATCTTCTTCTGTTGTTCTCTCCAGGGCCAATGGAGAGAACAAAGAAGCCACTGTCTGTGAAAAGGACTTAAAATTTTTTTGATCACCTTTATCCAGAACTGATTAACCAAAATCACTTTCCTGTTCTTCACTGCCCATAGGTCTATTTCCCAGTTCTTAACAACTGCTTCACAATTTTCTGAGGATGTGAAACATGCATTTAATTGACATCCCCCAAAGAAGCTCAGAATAGGGCATCATTTTCTCATCCTCAGTCATCTCTAGCTGGACCATCTTTTCTACTTAAGCAGCTTTGTGTTATCTTTGAGCTGAAAAAAAGGGCTATTTCCCCCAACTCTTGATGACAGAAGTAAGATACATACTACAAACTGTTTGGAAAATGTAGAAAAGCTTCAAGAAGAAAACAGAAAAACTCCCTCAATTCCACTATTGAGAGATAACCGCTGTTAGCATTTGAATTTTGTTTTCACATGAGCTTTTTTGTTGTAAGCTTTTGTTGCACAAAAACAAAACAAAACAGGTCCATAGTAAAAAAAAAAAAAAAGTGAGAAGAAAATGACAGATAAAATTTATGACAATGCTTGTCTTTTTTCCTACAGATCCAAGTATGAAGAATTATTATAATAGCTACCGCTTACATGGTGCACACCATGATTACAGTCACCACCCTGCAACGTCGGCTCCCTAAGGACCAGTCGCTGCATGTGTTTTCCAGGTAACTCACTGAGTTCTGAGTGACCCTGAGCATCAGGTACTGTTCTCACCATTTATAATGAAGGACTGAGGCAGAGAGGTTAAACTGCCACAATTACAAATATAATTACAGATGATAGCATAGAAAACCTGTGTCCCTAGATTTTCTAGATTCCTTTTTAAGTGCCTATAACAACAACAACACTAATTCATTCAGCCTGGAAAGATCTTTTGAACATCTCCTTTCTACCAGCACTCTGGGTACAGCAGTGCTTGAGGCCAACATGCTTCCTGTGATTTAGAGAGTCTGCATCTAGCAGCTGTGATTTACTGAGTATTGACCACGGCAGGCACCACCCTCAAGTGCTTTGTATGAATTATTTCACTTAATGTTAAAATACACTTCTCCATAATTGGAATCCTATTCTTTTTACAGTTTTGTATCCTATATGTTTCTTCTAACATTGTATTGTAACATTTCCCCCTTCATTAAAAAATCTTCAAACCTTATTCTTGGCTGTATAATATACCCACTGTATTAAGATATCAACATTATTGACCCATTCATTATCATCTCATACTCTGGAGTCTTCTGGATCTTCTGTTTCCTAATCATCACAAGTGATGAAAGTGGTGGCACCCCCATGCCCCTCACCTATGGGTGGCCCTAGACACATGAGAATCTTTTCCACAGTTTTCTCTCCTTTGTGCGTGCATTAAAAAGCAGAATTCAGAAGCTGAGATATAGGAAGCAAAGTCATAAGAATGATAAGAATTTCAGCCAAAACAGCTGCTCTCCATGAGTTGGCAGGTCTTTGGGTTCCAATGATGCCAGCCAGCTGGTTCAGTCAGTCTCCCTTCCAAACACAGCTGTCTGAAAACAGCATTATCATATTTTCCCCACGGGACTGAATTTTCAGCAAAACAAACTGAATCACTACATAGCTGAGTTCATTTGGGGCAAGGATGTAAGGAGAGAAGGGAACTTAAAGCAAAAACAACAAAAACCCCCTAGCTTCCAGAGGAGCTTGAACCCCCTAGATAAGTACCAGTTCTATACATGTCACCAGGCTCCTTCTGAGGATCTTCGAGGAAAGAAGAGAGAAACTAGGGTTGTTGCCGAGCTCAAGGACCACAGTGCTAAGACCTAAGCACAGACCTAAGAAGCTCTCTCCCACTTCGTTCTGCGCCCCAACAATCCAGCCAGGGCTGCTGCTAGGTGATACCCTGCGCACCAATAACACTGGCACTTGCTCTTATATATGAGTGTTTGCACCTGCCAGTCACTGTGCTAGGTCAACTCAGTGTAGCCAAGCAGGATGGCCATTCCACAAGCAGAGATTTCCTGAACCACATGGCCCAGCAGGAGAGGGGCTTGGATAGAACCCTAGGCCTGCAGTTTCCAACAACTCCCCTCCCCACCTCCACAGCAGTTCTCAGCATTCGGCTCATCTTCTCCAGCCAACCTACACTACCGAAGCTGGTGCCCAAACCCACAAGTACAGATTTCAACAAATAATGATGTCTCTTAACACCCTTCTGCCTCTGGCCGTTAAGTACAGCATGTTCCACAATTTCAAGCAAAAAATATCTGAAAATGAATTCAGACTAAGTGATAGGCCCCCACCTTCTATGTCTGGCTTCCAAATTTTGTCTTTCTTTTCCTAATGAGCTACTGAGAATGAGATCCTTGCACAACCACAGTAAGAAAAACGATAATGCATACGCAGCATTTTCATTTCAACTGTCACCAGAAAAGTGAGCATTTCCTTTCCTGAAAACTGTACTAGATGCTAGAGAAACAAAGAAGAGTGAGTCGTGAGGAAGAACTATGGATTTAAACAGAGGAGTGGAAAATTGCTTCTAAAACTGTGTTTATACACTGATAAATAGGAGGAGACATGGGAATTACATTCTGCTCATTGGCCGTTCTCTCTAAAAGGAAAGCTACTGGAGCACACTAGAGTCAGTTCTAGAAGATGGAGATTTTCTCCATGGGCCAGAGCTATAGTCCTGAAGTCTAGCTCTCTGGGCCTCAGGGCAAGCCAGGCCCAGGCTTTTGAAGAACTCGGACAGGGCTATTTTCAGGATCAAATGGACACATGTGCAAGTGGGCCTGCTATGAAATGTGGAGTGCCAGACATAGGACTATCATCATTATTATTACACGTTTGTTTTTTTTTTTTTGAGGCACAAGGGCACATCTACAAATCAGACCAATTCAGAACAGAAAATACAAACCTTCACTAAGGAGTCTGGGCAATCATTCCCCAAACTACTGTTGTTCCTTTACCTCTGAAACTTGAATACATACAAGTTGTTTAAAGGCTGCTCACTGTTGAGCCAACTTTTCAGCGAGGCCAAGAGATGCCTGTGTGCTAAAAGTGAGCTGGAATTCTAATGAGAATTCGAATGATTCACAATTTTGCTGTTATTCCAATCCTCATTTGTTTAGAAGGGATGACTTCAAGAGAACCCTGTGCAGTTTCCTTCATTCTGATGAGCAGAATCAGTGTACCAACATCTCTGCCTAACGATGGAAGTATGAGCTCACATAATCTCTGAGCAATGGATTTATGGAGCTCTACCAGGTAGCTGAACAATCTACTCATCTCACAGAGACTTTCCAAATTAATACAAAAGCGGGGGGTTGGGGGGGGGGATGGTTTATTCCATACCCGAAGTGTCCGATTAATCCTGTTCAAATTTACAAATGAATTCTGACTTAGGAATGCCTTAGAAATAAAAGTTATTAGGAAGGCTCTGAGCCTTCTGGAAGCTACCAGGGAGAAGACCATAAAATAAAAATATGATTCTAAATAACTCTCCCAAGTATCCCTAATTTCAAGATTCCTACAAGTGTAATGAGCAGATGTGTAAAATACCAAGCTACTGTTTCCCCTTCAGCTGTGTGGCAGAATGGTCAGGGGTGGCTTGGCCTCTGCAGTCACAAAGAGCTGGGCTAAGTCCTAGTCTGGCTGCTCAGCGGGCAGGACTAACACCACCAACACAGACAGTGGCATCATTGCCATGTCACGGATGCAACTTATATGTGCAATCTAAAAAAGTGGTATTATACAAATGAGCTTGTTTACAAAACAGAAATAGAGTCACAGGTGTATAAAATAAACTGTGGTTACCAATGGGGACGTGGGGTGAATGGGGAGACCGAGACTGACATGTGCCTATGCATGCTACGATCCAGAAAACAGATAACTAATAAGAACCTACTGTATAGCACAGGGAATGTTACCCAACACTCTATAATGACCTATATGCGAAAAGAATCTAAAGAAGGGTGGATATATGCATAACTGATTCATTTTGCTGTAGAGCAGAAACTAACACAACAATGTAAATCAACTAGACTCCAATAAAAATTAGTTTAAAAAATAAACCTAAACATCATCCAAAAAAATAAATATATAGGAAAGGAATTTACCATCATTTTATGGGGAGAAAGCAAATAGGCATTGGAGCTATACAGGCTTGGGTTCAACTTGGGCAAAAGCCTTACCCCCTCTGAGCTGTTTCCCTTGTGTAAATGGGAATCTAACACTTATTCTGCAGAGATACTGAAAAGTTAATGCACAGAACTTGATAAAAAGTGGGCAGGAAGCAGAGTTAGTGTAAATGACAATAAAAATATCCAAAGTCTGTTGAGTGCTTATCATGCTGTTATTCACATGGATTATCTCAGGACTTGGGCTTCCCTGGTGGCTCAGACAGTAAAGAATCTGCCTGCAATGTAGGAGACCAGGGTTCAATCCCTGGGTAGGGAAGATACTCCATAGACGGGAATGGTTACCGACTTCAGTATTCTTGCCTGGAGAATTCCACGGACGGAGGAGCCTAGTGGGCTATAGTCTGTGGGGTGGCAGAAAGTTGGACACAACTAAGCAACTAGCACTTTCACTTTTTCTCAGGATTTACCATAATTCTTGGGGCTTCCCAGGTGGTGCTAGTGGTAAAGAACCCGCCTGCTGATGCAGGAGACATGAGTGGGGAAGATCCCTTGAAGGAGGGCCTGGCAACCTACTCCAGTATTCTTGCCTGGAAAACCCCATGGACAGAGGAGCCTGGTAGGCTATAGTCCATGGGGTCGCACAGAGTTGGACACAACAGAAGCAGATGCTAAGTTAAGCATTGTCATCTTATAGGTGAGAGGCATTGAGATGAACTGATTTGTTCGTCACATGGATGAGTACAGTTGGACTAGGACTTAAGACAGCTTAGCTGGACTGTCTGCGGCCTTTACATTTGTTATTAATTTGAGAGACAAAGGACACAATACAAAGATCATAGTTCTGGAGTCTGATGGATCTGATTTTAGTCACTCACTAGCTCTAGCTCTGTGACTTTGAACAAGTTATATAACTCTGACCTTCAGCAGCTGCATCTATAAAAACTCCTGGGACTGAGGTGAGGATAGAAGCACCTAACACAGTTTGACACTCAGTGCCCCAAAGCCATGATTGCATCCAATAAAAAAATATAAGAAGGAAAATAACTGGAGACTCAACATTGAATTATCTGCAGAGGATTTAATTTATAAGTGCAAATTTAATTACTGTTCTTTGCAAAACATGCTTATAGCAATGTTAGAATTTACTGTTCTTTTCCCCTTGTTGTCTACAAAATTCAAATTTCACTGCTGTCCCCTGCCCCTCCCTTGGGCCCATCTTGACACCGGAGACCACTGACACTTGTGGGATTTATTCTTAGCCACGTCACATATACATTTTTATACCTTTTCTGATTTCACCTGTAACATGCTTCTGCAATTTACAAGGATTAGAAGCCTCCCCATAATGTGTGTGGTGCATTCTTTATGATGCGTTGTGATTTTTATGGGAGGAAAATTAGGTAATGATGAAGGTCTGTAACTGAAAAGTAGTTGAGACAATAAATCAATGACAGAGGCCTGGAAATAACAAGGCAAAAGAGAAAGGCTTCTAGAGAGAGGAGATTAAGCACTTTCCTGAGACATGGTGAATCAGGGTTTCAAGTAATAAAAAATAACAAGTTATGGGCTGATTTAATCTGAAGAGTGTCTGCTTTGGAGGTGGAGGACTAGGCCTACAGATACCGGCTTACATACTGCCCACTCTTTCTAACAAGAGGCTGTAGAGCAGGATTTCTCAGGGCTCAGCAAGCCATAAACCCAGTGCCTTTCTGCTGGAAAGCCAAGCAAGTCTTAGCAGGGTTCATTTAATATAATAGTTAAGAAGCCAAATTCAGAGGCTACAGGCATAGAGAGGTTTTTTAAGGACAGTTGGAAGTCCAATGTCCTGTTGATATCAGCATTTTGGCCCAGAGAACAACAATTTGGAAAGTAGTTTGTAGAGTTTTCTTAAAAGTCCCTCAAAAGGAACCAATTCCATTTAGTAACTGGCCATATATATAGCCGGCCTGGGTAACCCATGGGAGGCTGTGATTTTCCTTATCTCCAAAATGTTTCTATTTCCTATTATCCTTGCTGACAGAGAAGAATAGAGGGTAACATAACAAAGCTCCATCATCACTTGAGAACCATTAAGGAAGCTTCACAATCCAAATATGCCTGTTTTTTCTGGGGCTTCACTGGTGGGTGGGGGTGGCTACACACACGTTCAGATCCACAACCTACGAAACTAAGAAGAGCAGTTTGCATGGCATTAGACACAGCAAGTAGAAACAAGGTCTGTGACAGAACTGTTCTGGCCCAGCATATAAATAATTCCAGCTTATCTCTAGACCTAAATGGATAGAACCAAAAAGGTGGTGGTGCAGTGGTAAAGAATCCATCTGCCGATGCAGAAGACACAAGAGATGCAGGTTCGATCCTTGGTTAGGAAGATCCCCTGGAGTAGGAAATGGCAACCCACTCCAGTGTTCTTGCTTGGAAAATCCCACAGACAGAGGAACCTGGCAGGTGACAAGACTACTGGGTCGCAAAGAATCGGACATGACTGAGCACGCATGCAAAGAGAATGTCCTCGGGGACCAATGTAAGGAAAGGTAACAACAACAACAACAAAAAAATCAATGAGCAAATGAAAAAAGCCATGGCCATGAGACATAAGATTAGCTTCCCAAGCAGGCCACAGTGACAGGGATTATCTCCATGGAATAAAGTGTCCGGTATTCTTCTTCTTCTTAATCATCATCAATTCTGCATATCAACAGCTGCTTCAAACACCAAGGAAATGAAATACAACTGCTCAACACTTGTCAGTTGACAGAAACTATCTAAATCAATTGCACTTTATTAATTAATCTACATTCTGTGTACAAACCCCAACAATGAATGCAATAGATTTCAATACCACCAATATTTTGTTATAGGCATATCAAGGCAATTTGGTGGCTCACATCAAGGCAATCTTGAAAGAAACACTATCATTTTAATGGAAATGCCAGGTTATTTAGGATTTGCTGCTTACATTAGGTGTTAAGTGAGGCCATCCATATTTGCTCACTCTTTCCCTTGACTATAAGATTAAAAGTTAACAGGTATGAAATAGGGGCACTGATATTTGGGTACTTCTGGGAATTAACAACTCAAAGCTCAACTCTCCTACCTCTTCCAAAGCCAACTGATGGACTGGAAAAAGAACCATGGTAACTTACTTTGTAAAACATCAGTAGGCATTAAATGGGGCAGTACTGATAAAAGCACAAGGTGCCTGGGCACCTGTGCACACCCACGTCCAGCTTCATGTGCAGGAACCCTTTTGAGTGTTATGGCCAAAAGGGACGCCATGGACCGTTCAAGAACAAGCCAGTCCCATCCTACTAAACATGTGTCAGAAAGCAACAGGAAGATGTAGACGTACATACACCCTGAGATTTCACGTTTAACCAAAACTCTGAAAAGGTGGCAATTTGTTTCTTGACAGGGTTGTTCTTTCTAGACATTAAAAATTTTCAAAGTCACTGGCAAGGTAGCCTTTAAAAAGAGAAATGGAAAAAACTTTGTAAGAAATTGCAGAATTTCTGGGCTTTCAGGTATCTTGGACAATGACAGTATTCAGTATTTTGAAATCTTAACTAGGCACATATAAATACTAGTAACTTCCACTATAACCCCAAGTATGGGCCTAATTGATGTCTTAAGGCTCAGGGTGACAAGGTATGAGCTGTTTAACTTAAAATAATTATTACCTTAAACAAGCATGGAAACAGCCAAAGTCTTTGCCCTCTGAACTTTCAACTCTGAAATCTGACCACAAAAAGAGCCAGACTCTCAAGTCTGTTGTTTAGCTTTCATATAAACCAAGCTGAGTACAGGGTATGGAGTTGTTGATGGGAAATTATGCCATGAGCTAGTATTTCCCTTTAGGAAGTCTGGCAAGAAAACTCAAATAAAAGCCATTAGGATCCTACCCTAGCCTATAATAAGTAAAGGCTACAGGTTAAAGGGTAGAGTCTCTGAGTAAGACTTTTCATATACGTTTACAACAGTATGGTCAACTCTATGGTTCTGTTATTTATCTAACGAGTGATTTTGATATCAGCAACCAAAGTACAATCTGGTTCTCCTTCAGGGATGTCTTTCTCAAGTGCTGATACAATCATTTCACCCCTCTACTTGGAATCCTTGAGAGCTCCCATTTTTTTGGAATAAATGTCAACCTTTTTCCCATAGCTTTCAAGACCTCTGACAGAGGGGCTCAATCCAACTGTTTAGCATCATCTCCAGCCACTTGCTAACACAATCCAAAATTCTTTCACAACCATGTTGTTGTAATACATACGAGTTGATTAATGTTGATTAATTGATTAATGTTCTTCTGGAAGGCTGTCCCCATTGTCTCAACTGTTGCTCTGCCTAGAAAATCTCTATTTGTCAGAGGCCAGTACAAGCAGAATGAAATTATTTCTCCTCAGTAGTACCATATAATTTAGTCATTTTATTGAATGTCACTTAGCAAAGTATATTATGGTAAGTTATATCCTGAGAAAACAAGAAAGCAGTGGAAAAGAAGATCTTGTCTCATTTATCTTTGGTTAACAGTGGATGCTCAATAAATGCCATCATTAGAGTAGCAAGAATAGATTTTAGTAGCTTGGGTTGTGAAAGGAGTCCTAAGTTCAACCTTAGTTCCTTTCCTAACAAGCTGTTTCTTCAACTTTCTGGACTTCAGGTTCAAAATTTATAAAAGAGAGCTAACAATATTGGCCTTATAGTATTGCTATGGAAAATGATACGATAAATATAAGGCTGCTTACCACAATGTCTTATGGACAATAAGCTGTAAGTAAAAGTTAGCTATTAATATCATTATTCTTCTTACTGCTAGACTGTGTACATTAAAAAGACCCATTACCTTTAACTGAGCAAATAAATCAGTTCTTTATCAGCATGGAAAAAGAACAAGTACCATGAACACCCATGCATAATCTGTATCTTCTGGCTTTTTTCTCTCTGCCTTCACTTACTGTGGGATATCTATTGGGTACAAACTGTTCCAAACATTGCTCCCCTACCCAGGGCTGTGCAGGAGGTGAACAACAAAGTTTCTGGAGCATCACAAGGTATGTAGTTAGTGAACTTAATTTGACCAAACCATGTCTGTGAGAAACACATCATGAAGGCTCCCACGAACAAGAAACAGGTAAGTTCTTGAGATGAGAGGATAATGCTCAGCAGGGGATGTCTCTAGACAAATAAATAGGTGCTGTCTTGAGGCTGTGCAGATGTGCCAGAGATAACATAAAGGAGTTCAGGAGTTCATTTTAATTTTTAACCCTTTGTCTGAATGTCTGTTAATTCTCAGTAAACAACAAGAGAGTGGGAGGCAGAGAAGAAGGGCGAGGGGGTGGGGCGGGCAGTGGAGAGGCAAGGCCCTATGCACGAAAAAATATAGTTTTATAAGGAAAAAGAAACTGAGTTTTCTCATCAGGAGAAAATTCTCCCTCTTTTCTAAATGTCATTTTTAAAGACAAAGATGTTTTCCCCATTTTAGACATTAATGAGTTAGTACTCCATACCGAGGCTCACAAAGGGTACGTGAGGACTAAACCTGCCACTACCACCAAATGTTGGATGCTCCCTGGTCATGTAAAAATGGCAATACTGAGGAGAAACAGAAGAGCATTGTCCATAAGACATGCTGAGGAGTTGCAGCACTAATAAGAAAAGGAAGCTTTCCAATGGGAGCTACGTGCAAACCTGCCAGTGACACGGAGTGAGGCACTCTGGGAGATGGTCTGCAAGGACAGCAGCCCACAGCTTCTCCCACAGCTGTGTGGGCACACTGCTCTTCCCATGGTGGGGGGGGGGGTCTCTTTCCTGCCCCTTCAGTCTGGCTAGACTTGTTGCTTTGACCAACAGAATGCAGTTGAAGTGATACTTTGAGGCCTTGCGGCTTCTGTGCTTGTCCTTTCAAAACTACTAAACGATGAGAGAGCAAGTGGAGAAAGAGGACAAGTCTGGGAGGACCAAGGAGACCCAGCAACAGGTGGTACCAAGGTCCCAGACATGTGGGGTAAGGTTATCTTGGATCTATACCAGCTGCACTAAAACCACTCCAGCAGTATTATATAGAACACAGGTGAGCCCTCCCCAAAATTGTGGTACATAGAATTGTGAGCAAAAAAATTATTGCTATTTTATGTCACTAGGTGTGCAGATGATCTGTTATGAAGCGATAACTGAAATACACATCTTATGGTTCCCCCGACCAAGTGGCTCCAAAAGGCTACATCCCTGGGATTCTATACCCTTTCTCTGTGCTGTCTTCCAATACTCATTCCTGGGTCCCTCTCAATTTTATTCCAAGACACAAACTACACATCTTATATAAAATGCCCTTAACAACATGGGAGAGGGATTATGCCACTAACTGAGGGGACATACACTTAAGACCTGTATGACGGCTTGTTGCAAGCAAGAGGACATATGCTATCAAATGCCTGTTAGGGGACAGATTGAAATGATGCTGTTAGACAGCACTTCTTCATGTGGTGTTTCAGGATTTTGTGTAACTTCTGACAACAAAGTTAGAAAAGTGGTCACTCAAGAGATCTGTGTGTGTGTTTATGTTTCTAGAAAATTATAGCCAAGCCTAAGGGCTTCCCTCATTTCTCAGTTGGTAAAGAATCTGCCTGCAATGCAGGAGACCCGGGTTCAATCCCTGGGGCAGGAAGATCCCCTGCAGAAGGAAATAGCAACCCACTCCAGTAGTCTTGGCTAGAGAATCCCACAGACAGAGGAGCCTGGCAGGCTATAGTCAGTGGGGTCGCAAGAGATGGACATGACTTAGCGACTAAACCACCACCACCAAGGGAATGCTCATTAAATACTGTTAACTAACATCTTCATATTGTGAATTAAAGAAAGATGATAATATTTATCTGAGGACATAAATAAGATCTGTTTATAGATAAAATGAAATTCCCTTGGCAGTAAATTCATCCAAAGCATTGTCTCCAAAGCTAAGGGCTCTCAGAGCATGGCCATGGATGCTCTGAGTTTCTGTGAGGTGAACATCACGGGCTTCCAAAGGAGAATAACAGCATCTGCTGACTTTATACCAGACCAGGCCTGAAGCAACATTTGAAAAGGAGTCAAGCTGCCTTATTCTAAGTAAAAGGCAAGCCTGATGAATGTTAAAGACTTTCTCCCCAGAATCATGTACAAACATAGGTCTTGTACATAGCTTTGGACTATCCCAGACCCCAGGTTAAAAACCTGTATCAAAGTGGCATGAGAGCTCCCTCAGGACTGGAGACACACACTCCACTGTAGCCTTCACCCAAGAATGTTTCCACTGACACTCCTGCACTGGCTCCCACAGGAACATAAATCTCACTGTGATTCATCCCACTCTCTGGCAGAAACTAATGAAAAAGAACATATAATAAAGCACCGCAATGCTCTTTTAATACGTGCCTCACCAGATACACAGCAGAGAGGAACATAATTTATAACTCAACAAGCCAGATGAGTACTCGCACCAGTTCCTGCCCATATACTTGCAGGCCTGGCCCTGCATTGCATATTTCATTTCTATTTCTGCATTTTGCATTCAAGTGGGATGGCTCTTGTTGACACAAGTCTCAATAATGTTATTAGCAGTATCCAATCTTTTTCCTATCATGTTACTTTTTAATGTTTCCTGGCTTTGAAGGCCCAAGGATACCAAAAACTGTTACAGTTCAAAACCTACTAGATGCTGCCTGCTATAAGCTCAGACATGAAACATAATCAAGGTACTTACTCCTTAGAGCTCTGTCTCAATATTTAATATTATTTATTTAAGAAAATATTATGTTTAAAAAGTGTTATTTTGAGCAAGGGGGCACATGTGACACTCGTAGATGTATTTATGCTCTATCTTCAGAGAAATCTGTTCAGACTGCTGAAAAGAATAGTTTACAGTTAGTGACACTCCTTGTTAAGATTCTTGGCTAAGACCTTTACATAAATCACCTTATCTCACCCCCACAACAAACCAACTTAAGGGATGTGGCCCATTGGCTGATTGGTCATCAAACTTCTTTCCCTTTGCTCTGCAAGGTTAGGGGCTTTCCCAGTCTTCCTTGCAGTTAGAGGTGGCCACATGACTGAGTTCTGGCCAATGGAAAGTAGAAGAGAATAAGGTAAGCATCTTCTAGGTTTGGCTCACATAATCTTACCCAATCTTCCATGCCCTCTCATTTCCCTCACCAACTGGCTGATTGCAGAGATCTGCAGAGCAGAAGGCAGAACCACAAGAGAGAAGGAACCTGGATTGCTGAATCACTGTGTAGGATCCAACCAACAGAATCCCCCCAGTGAACTGGTATGTGATGAAGAGAGAGATTACTGTTGTTCTGAGTCACTGATTTAGGGGGTTATTTGTCACAGCAGTCACACTGTACTGAAAGTATTTTTATGAGCATAGAGAGGTTGAGTAATCTGTTCATGGTCACACAGCTGATAAGAGGCAATAGATTTACATCCAAGTGGTTTGCTTTTAGAAATCATGTTATTAACTTGTTTAGAAACATGTTATTCAATTATATTTCCTTTTTACAAGTTCATTTTAATCATACAGAACATAATCATCTATATCCGACTTACTATATAGGAAGGAAGTGGCTGGATAGACAAAGTCCAAAGGTTGAGACAGAGAGAAGATAATTTCTTCAAGAGAATTAACTGACCTCAAATCTCTTTATTAACCATATAAGAAAAAAGCTATGTTGTCTACACAATTTTCCAGGATACCTCAATTACTCCATGAAAGTTTATATTCAGAGGTTCTTTAGTAGTTACCAAGGCTGTGTAACAACTTACCCCTCCCCCCAACTTGGCTTAAAATATTTAATCTCTCTCTCACTTTCAATGGATCAGGAATTCAGGAGAGACTTAGCTCAGTGGTCTCTTATGAGGTTGTATTCAAGGTGTTGGTTGGGGCCACATCATCTGAAAGCATGACCAGGGCTGGAGGAGTCACTTCCAAAATAATAGACTAACATGGCTGGCATGCTGGTCTGGCTGTCAGCAGGCAGCCTCACTTTCTCCCCACTGGGCTGTGTGACTGTCCTCATAACATGGTGGCTTGCTTCCCCCAGAGTGAGAAAATCTGGACCATGGCAAATGCTACCAGGTCTTAGGACGGGTCTCCGAAGTCAAGTCTGTTCCCATCACAGTTTCTTATTATCAATTCCTGCTGATCACACTGGGATCAGTGTTGATCCCTTATTCACAGTTGGAAGAGAACACACAAGGGGGTGGATAAGTGGAGCCAGTCTGGAGGCCAGCTATCATCCATTCACCCAACACGCATGTACTATGCACACACTGAAGATCTATGGGGACAAAATAGCCCAAATTTGTCTGCTTTCATGATACATATGTTCTAGAAGAGGTCAGAAAGGCAACAGATGTAATCAAAAAGTAAATGATATACAGTATACTAGAAAGTATATATACTATACACTATCTACTATACTGCTGTGGAGAGAGAGAAAGCACCCTCAGGGGCAGGGGGAGTGCTGGAGCTGGGGCTGTCCACAGTTTCACATAGAGAGATATGGGTGGGCCTCACTCAGGCTTGAAGGAGGAAGAGTGTTCCAGGCCCCACAAATAGCAGTCACAGAGGCCTTGAGGTGTGAGTGTGTGCAATGGGCAAGGAGCAGTGAGGCGGTCAAGGTGGCTATAGGCAGGAGCTGGAGGAGAGGGCTGGAGGAGACGACATGAGGCAAGTAGCAGAGGGGAGAGCCAGAGACCGTGGAGGACATTCCAGGCTCCTATAAGAGCTCTGAGTTTCACTCTGAAATGTGAAGCCACTGGACAGTTCTTAGCAGACAACTGATATGATGTGATCTAACACTAAAAACATCTCATTCTTGTGGCTGACATCAGAACAGACAGGCCAATGGTGGAAGCAAGGAAACAAATGAGGTTCCTGTGTAAATCCGGATAAGAGCTGATGACGACACGTGGTATTGCGTTGTTAGTGCAGGTGGTTAGCAGTCAGATGCTAGATTCACTTGGCAGGTAATCTAGCACAATTAATTCACCATTCTAGGTAAAGGTTTTATTTAGGATTTCATTATATCTCAGCACCTTGGACTGTCAAATGGTGCCCTAGGGGGCCTTGCAGATGCTGAGAAGATTCATAGGGATTTGCTACCAGAAACTGAGATGGGACCGATGGGCGCATACAGCTTTCTGTCCCTTTAGCCCAGTTTTTAAAGGCAGCTGTGCTGACATACATCATTATGTGGGGGTGAGGGCAACCCTCTTAAGACAGACTAGAAACTTCAGTGCCCTAGAGGAAAAAAACTGAGCATGCAACCACCCACACACAGTGTAAAACAATACAGCATTTATAAAATTATAAGGAAACTATATTAGGAAAAACATTGGCAATGCACATGAAAATCGTTTACTATCCCTAATATTTAAAAACTAAAAAATTCATAGAAAAAAAAAAACCAAGTAAAAAAATGGCTAAAAGCCATTTTCAAAATGAGGCTCCAAGCAGTACCTCCTTCACCAGAGAGTTGTGAGGTTAAAAGGACAACACATATAAAGTGCTTAGCACAGTTCCTATTACAAAAGCAATGCTCATTATGTTGCCCACTGCTACCACCACCACAACCACCGCCGCTGTCACTGCTGCCATCCCAAGATGACTATCACTACCACCATCACCACCACCATCAGCAACTTCGGGACTGTCACCGCGGCGTAAGACCCACCCGCGACGCAGACCTGAGTCAACCCTGTAGGCCAGTTCTAACTCAGCTTGCCCCAGGTAAATTCTCCACTTGCAGTGACGAACAATTCATTACCTTTTCATGATTTTCTATTAGGATCTCAATGACGATGTTCTGAAACTTGATATCCATTATGGCTGCTACAGTTTCTTCCTGAGGACGCAGCAGGGTGGGTCCAAACACCACGCCGAGGTTTGCCACTGTCATCAAATTCTGCTTGTGGTTGTTAGCAACACTGAGAGGAAGCAAAAGAAATGGCACAAATGAGAGAAACAGTAAGTGACAGACAACTGACTTACTATACCCGTCTCATCTTCAGACACCTCATCTGGTAGGAGCCAGACTTAGGGGCATGTTCAGATGCTGCTGGGGTCCAAAGAGAGCCTTTTTTTACTCATAGTTTCATCTACCAAAGTTTTAGAAACCTCCAGTGTTAGGCTATTTTGCTATTTCATGATATGAGACTCTTTACAATTTCCATTTTGCCTAAAAAACACCCAATAACCAACCAACCAACCAACACAGCTTGCCTTCCAAAATGTGAACCTTTGCACATTTGAATCCTTGTTCTGCAAATTCAGGTTAACTGGTAATCCCTCTCAGTTATAACTTTTATCCTTGGCTGCTGCTTAAACCACTGTGATCATTAGCATTTTCTCTAGTGCAAATATAAAAACTTCTGACAGCTTTAATACATTTGCAAACACAGGCCCAAAATAGATTTAATTTTTTAAATGAGTAGATCTCAGTCATGAAATTCAGCACTTTAGGCTCAAAGTATTTAAGTCCCATCACATCAGATACGTGGCTTGTATTAAGCCAAACACGTGGCATGAACAGAAATAAAAATGCAGTGCTCACATCCATGCATATAGCTGTTTATATTATCACTTAGACTTAAAATCCAAAAAACACACAGAGCCAGGAGTATCGGGTCTGAGTAAGCTTCTAAACACATATGCATATTTTTATATAATCAACTAATCAAAACATACATCTGAAATCCACACACAGGTCACCATGACCTAGTCATAAAACTTCACTGTTCATTTGCTAGTCCCACATATAAAAATATACGAAGTTATCTATTGACAACAAGTTAAAAGTTAAGGCCATTCAATATTGTTAAGAAAATGTTAGGGGCTTCCCTAAATCACCTGTTGGAAGAAGGAAACTATTCATTACTAGAAACTAGAGAGAGATTGGGCAGAGGTGGCAGTTTGCACAGACATACCTTCCTAGCATTTACTGCTATTTATACAGAGGTTTTTTTTTTTTCATACAATTATATAAATGTTGGCACTGTTTCTCTTGGATACTTCTATTTTGTAGGAGGAAAAAGAGATTTGAATGTTTTAAGTGCTGGTTTTGAAACTGAGCCTTTACTGAATAATATATTAACTGATTTTATCACCAGAAACATATTTTCTTTCATTTTCTAGGGCTAAAAGTCTAATTTCATAAAAAAAACTCCTCCTCTGAAAGAGATGGTTACATCTGTGAAACCTGAACTGTGAAACAGCCCAATCAAGAAGGGAATTTGCTTTTTTATTGCTAAGCAACACCTGTAGGAAGGAGATTCTGTCCCTGATGCCTTGTCCTGTTTCTGGTCCACATAAGACTATTTTCATTTCCTGAGATCTGGCTGAATTTCCTGATATTACTTATAGTTTTCCATTCTACTTAGAACTGTATCAGGTTTCTAGCCTGAATGTGTTCAAAGAGATGGTCAAGCTTTTACCTGGCAAAGGGGAAAAGATTTGGTTCTGGGTCTCAGTTAGAACCACCATGTCCACATATTTACAAGTTGCCTGTAACACCACTACTTTCAACATCAGCTCCTTTGTGCAGGAAGTGAATTCCATACTCTTATATTTCCCCTGCCAAATCAGCCAAGTCAGTAGACTCACCCTCTTTGCAAAAAAGTCCCTTGTGTATATGAATCAACAAGCTATTTATGTATGAAAGCACTTTAAAATTGTAGACCAACATAAAAATATAGGGTTTGGATAATGATCACTTTCACCATCACGCTTCTAACACAGCATCTGACTAAAGCAACTGCATCTTAATGGGGCTCCCAGACTAGACTCTCTGGGTTCAGCTGTGTCCCGCCTGCCCCCACCAGCTTCTGTCTGCCAGTTCAGCGCCACTCAAGTCAGTCCTCTGCTGAAAACTACAATGGTTTCACACCTCACTAGGTCGCTGGGAGAGAACACGGTGACACGGTGTATGTGTATGACACAGTGTATGTTCAGGAATGCTTCCACGGTTGGAATGTTCTGACAATGGTGACTATAAACTGTTGATGGGCTCCATTGTTTCTAATGTCAAACTCCTATGACCTAGCACAGCTTTTTCCAACTCACTTCTAAGCCTTCTGTCTACTTCCAGATTTGGTCCCTGGAAAAGGGACTTAATGTTTAAGCTTTGGGTTCCTCATCTTTTAAAAATAGGGTGAGTTTCATTTCTAATCTACTTCATGAGGTTGCTATGAAGATTAAATGGATATAATGTGGGAAATGCAGTGATGATGGTTCTATTAATCACTCACTACCCATTTTCTGTCTACTTTCTATATCTATCTGCCTTCGTCAATCCTCACCCTAGAATGTCCTCTTACCCTTCCTTCCTTTGCTTGGCAAACTGCTGATCTGCAAGGCACAGTGCCAACGGCACCCTTTCTTTTCAAAGTCTCTGTCTAGTCTCTTCCCAAGCCTCCACTGCTCGATGAAGGCAGGCATGTTGGCCCTGGATTTATTACACGTTATTAGTGTCTCAACTGTTGCCTTAGGATAGAGACTATTTTTATTTTAGTTGGTAACACCAGTGCTGAGAGCAATGCCTGCCTGGCTCAGGAGAAACACAACAAATGTTCACTGTGGTGTTAAAAGATGATGGGAGCTTCTGAGTAGACATTAAACAATTATTCACAACCCAGCTACTTACTTGGAAAACTCAAATTATTATTGATGATTTTGGGGGAATGTATCTCAACTTTTCAAAGTCTGAAACTGTGTTCCACTTCTTAGATTTAATTAATGAGCAATAATTACTCTGATTTGCAGACCCCAGTGACCCAAAGGCATTTGGAAAAAAGTAATGGTAACTGTGAATAAGTATTTGTGAATATAAATAAGCTTGAGGCTACCTAACATAATTCATTTCCTTTTTAACGATCCATTTTATTTTAGAACTTACAACACACTGATCTAAATCATAAACCGCTGGGGGAAAAGGCTGCACCTTTTACGACTAACTACCATTATCACCTGGCACACTGAAGTGACAAATTGATCTATCACTCGCTTATTACTGCTCACAACTTGGTATAGCTATGCTGATTACTCAAGAATGAATTATTAATGGCTGGAGATCACTTTGCATCCCAGAAAGAAAGGCACAGACCTCAGCCTCTGCTGGCACCAGCCATCCATTACAGCTTGATGCATTTACCTGTGTGTGGGAGGTGGGCTGACAGAGTGCTGGGGAGCCTGGTCCAGTTGAGGCCACAGGACTCATTCATTAGTGAGGCCTATAAAACATGGAGAACTTGCTTTCTGGGCTGGCAACTGAGGTGCTTGAGCTCTTCCTTACAGCCCAGAATGTCATGTTGAGTCTTGACTTAAAACCCACATACAAAAGTCTCTTGTGCATTACTGCACATTCCACCAAGGAAGTCTTTGATAGGCCTTGCCTAGGTCCACAGGGACTCCTCTGTGAGCCTTCCTACATTACTGCCAGTTCTACAGACTTTGCAGGCAGCAGAGAAACAGTTCCACATGTGACTTTAACCTGGGAAAGGCCTGCTTCCTTTTGTGACCCATAAGAGTTTGTCACAACAGCTGAGAAACAGGGCATCTCCTGAGGGACATGACTTCAGGGCAGTTGGTGGGGGTCAACACCCCATGTTCCCTGTAGTTCCCTCAAGAATTATGGTTAATGAGGAAAGAGCACATTCCAAGGAACATGGCCATGGCAAAGGGGCCTCTTGCTACCTTTGCTTCCAGGGAAAATGGATGAGGGCTCTGGATTGGTCTGACATCCTTTGAGAGGCAGATTACTTCCAGATGAAGATGGTGATGGGGGAGTATTAGGAGGAGAGAAATAGGAGCCAACTCTTTTGGGGCCAGAAATGCAGAGACGCCCATGCTGTCTTAAGGATCACATCTGTTTTTTTAGTGTTTAAATGAGAGCCGGAGCTCTGAAGTCCTGAGTAGTACTTTATAACTACAGACTGGCCCTGATGTACCAACAATACCGAAGCCTGTTGCTAGGTTTGCAAACAGGTCTCATCTTGAGGCCTGCAGTGCTTGTGTCATGGAGTATCAAAGCTGCAACCTGGCTCCACAGCACACAATATGTTGACAGAGTAACACTATCTGCGATGGACCGGATGGGTGGAGGTTCTAGCACAGCAACCCTAGCTGCCATGCTTTATTTGTTTGCTTCAGCTTCCAGTGTTAAGAAATGATAACTTAGACTTATAAGGTGTTTTAGAGTTTACAAGGAGCTCTGCAACACGTTTTTATGTTTGCTTGAACTTCATATAAGATGTTTAGAATAGTAGCTCTCAAACCTTCTGACAAGGACCCATGGTAGGAAATAGATTTTTCCATGTAACATTTCACTAGCACATACATACATATATATACACATAGAGAGAGGTACACACACACACACACACACACACATGCATATCAGAAACACAAGTTTCAGAAATAGTGTGATAAATTCTGTTAGTTTTGATTCTATTTATTTTTCTATCTACTATATCAATCTCACAATTCACTAATGTGTCATAACTTGAAGTTTGGAAAGCTTCCTTCTACAGGTAAAGAGTACAAATATTATGTCCAGTTTATAAATACACAGAAATAAAGGCCACGGGAGACAGTATAGTACAGGGGGTGGAGTCAGACAGAGATTCCCAGTAGGATGAGAGCAGGAAGGTCACTTGGCTTCTCTAAGCCCCTTTCTTCACCTGTAAAACACGAGCTACAATATCTACTTCATAAAGTTTGTTGTTGTTCAGTCACTAAGTCACGCCCGACTCCTTGTTTAAGGCTGATAAAGTAAAACTAGGTGAGTTGATCTCTTGGATTGAAATCATGGCTTAATAAATGACAGCTGGTATTGTCCACAGGGGCAGTCAAGACAGAGTGATGACAGTATGGAAGCAGCACCAAGTGCCAATTTAAAGCCATGCTGTAACCTGGTGGTGTCACGTTCAGGAACCTCTAGTGGTCTGCTTCTGCCTGGGGCAAGGAACCTGTCTCTTCCACCTGTATTTCAAGGACTAATTTTTTCTTCTGGTTATTCTTTTTTCTTTTCATTTCTACTTAAAAAAAAATATGATATACTTCAAATCTACAGATAAATTCAAAATAGACTGTTAACTTAATTTCTATTATTTCGCTATAAGCAACTCTGGGCATGACAGGTTGGGAGCCTCATTAGAAATTATAGCAATGAGGTACCACTTTACACCAGTCAGAATGGCTGCCATCCAAAAGCCTACAAGCAATAAATGCTGGAGAGGATATCGAGAAAAGGGAACCCTCTTACACTGTTGGTGGGAATGCAAACTAGTACAGCCACTATGGAAAACAGTGTGGAGATTCCTTAAAAAACTGCAAATAGACCTACCATATGACCCAGCAATCCCACTGCTGGGCATACACACCGAGGAAACCAGAATTGAAAGAGACACGTGTACCCCAATGTTCATCACTGCATTGTTTACAATAGCCAGGACATGGAAGCAACCAAGGGTGCGATGATATGGGAGAATGGCATTGAAACATGTAAATTATCATATGTGAAATCAATCGCCAGCCCAGGTTTGATGCTTGATACAGGGTGCTCAGGGCTGGTGCACTGGGATGACCCAGAGGGATGGAATTGGGAGGGAGGTGGGAGTGGGGTTCTGGAAGGGGAACACATGTATACCCATGGTGGATTCATGTCAATGTATGGCAAAACCAACACGATAATGTAAAGAAAATAAATAAATAAATAATAATAAATAAATTTTTATTGATAAAAAAAAAAAAGAAACTATAGCAAAACTCACCACACTCATTTGCTTCCAAGGGTTAGGCCTGCCTGGCAAGTCCTCCCCGAACCATCCAAACCTCACCTGTCTGCAAGGCCAGCTCTAGACATCCCCTTGACAGAAAGCCACACAGAACTCTCTCCTCTAAGTGATTATGTTCACAATCAATCCGTGGGATATTTCTACACTGACTGCTTCCCTTCTCATGAGCGTCTAAGGACTGTGAGCTGGATCTGAATCTTGGAGTGAGTCCCCTGCAGCACACAGGCAGGGACTGGGAAGGCCTCAGGTTACCAATTAGGAAAGTCATTGTGTGGGTGGGCACCCAAGCTGCAGTAAATATCACTTATTTCTCTACCATCCTCTCAGGGTTAGAAAAGTTCCAAGCCCTGGGGCCAAGAAGGATTAGCTAGAAATGAAGTTGCTAGAACTATACATTTTTTGTGGTTACCCAAGGCAAGTTAAGTTTCAAGGTCTGTCAATGTGGTTCCTTCCACCAACTTCAAATTCATCTTTAGTAAAGAGTGGGGAAATGGTGAGGGGAATCCCCACCAACACTGGCCACACAGACTGTGTGTGTGTGTTGCCTGGATACCATCTGAACTCAGTGAGATGGGACCAATCTGGATGGTGCTCAGGAGGCCTCTGCCAAGGAAACCCATCAGAGCCATAAATACAGCTTTGCTGGGCTGTACTGATGGCTGGCACCAGAATGAGAGTTTAAAATAAATTTTTCCATGTACTGACTGGGGTCATGTTCACCAACCATATTTAACATCTTTCTGGGAATGGCTATCCAGTGAGAAGCCAGATTTGAAACTCTGAAACACTAAGTGTTTATAATGGATACTTTTACAGTGTAATCTTCAAGAGAAAGCCTTGAGACAAGTAGGTAAGACTATCACTGTCATTTTACAATGAGGAAACTGAAGCACTGACAAGTTAAGTAATTTGCTTGAGGTCACACTCCACTGAAGGACAGAGCCACGAAAGGAACTCAAGGTGGCTGCAGAGCCCACAGTCTTCACTTCAGCACTCTGCTGCTCCCACGCAAGCAAGGGTCAGTTCAGTTAGGCTAAAAGACACTCTTCTCTTTCCCACTCAGGAAATCCAACCACAAATGAATCTATTGTGTAGTTGTAGGCTTCAGCATGTAGGAGAAAAAGCAATGGTTACAATAGAGGAAAAAAAAAAAAAAACTTCTCCCTCGATTTACCACCCAAATTACTAAACTGGAAGAAGGGGGAAAAAAAGCCCGAGAGAGGAAGAAAAAGGAGAAGAGCCTATGACAGTGCTATTGGACTGAATACCATTTCTACTCCCTTCTTGCAGTGAAGATGGCTTCATGTTTGACAAAAATATGAAAGTGGCAAAATAGCCCTCATATATGATTGCATTCCATTTGTAGTTGTCTGGCAGAGTCAGATCAAAAGAGTGAACACTTTGTGAGAGAAGAATGAATTAAAAGGAAGATAGGAGGAATGGCTAAATGGATAGTTTCCAGAACAGCCCCTCCCCATTCCCAAGACAATTATGGCGGTATGTGTATCCTTGCAGGCTGCTCTGCTTTCATCCAAGGGCCTCAAAGTTCTGTGAATAACAACAATGTCTTCTCTACTTTCAGTGAAATGTATAAACTATATTTCAGATTAAGCATCACCGCTAAGATGGTACATACTGACCAATATGATACACATCAGGGCTTCCCTGATAGCTCAGTTGGTAAAGAATCTGCCTGCAATACAGGAGACCCTGGTTCGATTCCTGGGTCAGGAAGATCCGCTGGAGAAGGGAAAGGCTACCCACTCCAGTATTCTGGCCTAGAGAATTCCATGGACTTTATAGTCTATGGGATTGCAAAGAACTGGACACAACTGAGTGACTTTCACTTTCACATATGTCAACTTTAATGCCCAATTACAGAGGCCCATTTGGTGCTGAAAATTCTTCAGAGAAAAGAAAAATGGATTCGGGCGAACTTTAAAAAGTCACGGTACCTTTTGGCATATATTGCAGTCTAAAATGGAGACTATATTCCAAAATCTGAGTGTGCAACCAACTCTATTTCTACTCTAGTCTCTACCAATCCAATTCCACTACCTATTTAAAATCCACCAAAGGTTTCTGTTTTAAATTTCAAGTTGAAAACACTTGGCCTCTAAGGTCCTGCCTGATCTAGACCTTCCTCCATTGTCTCTCCCTTAGCTCATGGATCTCTAGGCTAAAACTCTAGTTAGGCCTGGGTGCCTTCCTTTCTAATGCGTATCCCCCGACTAGGGAAGCTCGCAGTCCCTCTTGATCTGGCTCTCTCCTAACTCATCACTGTCTTTTCCCAAAGTGGTCTCTCCTGAACACCCTAAGCCAGGTCAGATACCTCATTACAACTCTTAATTCTGCAATTCTCCTTCCTAGCACTTAGTTAATTGTGTCATTATTCACGGAATTGTCATTGTCTGTCTCCTCCACTTACTAGAAGTTCCAAGAAAACTGGGAACTTATCCTCCCTTATAGCCCCGTCGCCAGGGCTTAGCACAGAGTTTGCCCGTATTAGGTGCTGGGGGCAAAAAGACCACATGCATGCTTTGGGAGGTCACCTTCCTTTGATGTTATCACGGCTCGGTTGCACTAAATGCCTGGTTTAAACTGTCATGTAATCTACTAATGTCTTGCTACCTTTGCCAAGTGGGGACAGCAGTAAGGGGAGTGGCCAGAGCAGCTTACTGCGACAGTGACAGCATGTAACAAACCAGGTGGCTCTCCTTGGCCACAGTGCAAATCTGGAAGGTACGAAGGCCATAAAATACTCACAGGGTATAATTACCATTATTACATGACTGCACTATAAAATACAGCGTAAGTATGTTATATCAGGCCCTTTACAACACACTTAAACCTTCCAGGACTGTGCCTCCTGTGGAAAAAAAACGAAACTCACTTTGCCTTTCCTTATCCCTTTCTGCAATTTCATTATTTCCTGCCTGCCTTAGATCATTAAGATCATCATCAACAATAACAGCTACTGACACTGACTGAGCACTGACTGAGACAAGTATTAAGCAGTCCATTGATGAACTCATTGTATCTTTACAATAACCCTATGAGGTAAGTTCCATTACTGCCCCCACATGAAGAAGCTAAGGCTCAGAAAAATCCAGAAATTTGTCCAGGGTCACATACTGGGGGCTACCACATACTGGTGGCTCAGTGGTAAAGAACCTGTCCCTCCAGTGCAGGAGATGTAGGTTTGATCCCTGGGTCAGGAACATCCCCTGGAGAAGGAAATGGCAACCCACTCCAATATTCTTGCCTGGGAAATCCCCAGGGACAGAGAAGCCTGGTGGGTTACAGTCCATTGGGTCACAAAGAGTAGAACACGACTCAGCGACTAAACAACAACGCATACTGAATAAGTCATAAGGTGGGAATTTGATGCCAGGCAGTCTGCAGTCCAGAGCTACTGCTCTTAAATGCGCTCTGGTACAGTGCAATGAGGGTGTGTATATGTGTGTGAGATATAATATATACAGTACATAAATCTGTCATTTTTATCTCACTTGCCTCTCTTCTTTTCTACATAGCCTAGCCTTAAAGAGAACATGGGTAAAAGCAGAACTAGGTTATTTTTTAAAAGGATGTTTTGAAAGCAAACAAGAATATTAGGTTCATCTCTGCCCACCAACAGTATAAAATCCCTAGGCTTTTCTTCTGGGAGAAAACTAATCTGGGTCATGGGAATTACTGGTCCCCTCCAGAATAGGCCAAGTTTCATTAACAACAAGAATTATACTTTTTCTGCTAAGCTGTCTAGTTTTCCTAATTAGTCACTGTCATTTAGAGGCTAACCTGCATTCTACTTGTCCTGCATGGTCTCAGCCACTTGGTGCCCGAATAGTTTTGTGCAGATGGAAGGCACATCCCTTCAGTCTAGGGGTTAATGGATAGGCTTCCCCTCTCTGGCCCTGGCTAGATCAGGCTCTGGCCTGCAGCTGTATTCCTGGACCCAGTCCACAGGCCCAGATGAGGAAGCACAGCACTGACATACAGAAAGACCTGCAGAGAAGCTGGCCCAGGGAACCCTGCTTCCTGGAAAATTACTTAACTATTTCAAATTATATAATAATCTGTTCTCAAGTTCAGTGTTATTATCATTTTCAAAGCATTTTACAGTTTTTAAAGTCCTTTCACATTATCACTGATTGACTTATTTTGAGGCTTATGTTCTCCAGAGAGATGCTGGAACACAGAGGAGGCATATTAGATGCTCCTGTGCGTGCCAACCTGATGCCACCAGGCACTGTGAACAGATCAGTTTCTGCTGGTGGTGATGTTTCCTTCAGTGGTTCACCTGCCACCTTTAGGTGAGCACTGTCCAAAAAGGCAGGCCCTGGAGAAACTGCCTTAGGACCTTCTACTGCCTATTGTGCACAAGGGACTGCTTTAAGTGCTAGGGATAAGGCCATGAACAAGACGGATGGTCATACCCACAAATTCCCTGCTTTAAAAGCTTATATTCTTTTGTGGTCCAACAGACAATAACCAAATAAAATCTACAGTGGGAAGAGAGCACCGGGGGGCTGTCTGCAGTTTGAAGCATGGTGGTGAGAGGAGGAGCCACTGGGAGGGAGGCATGTGCTAGCAGCCTGAAGAAGGGAAGGAAGCAAGCCTTGTGGGTCTCTGGGAAGAGTGCTCCAAGGGAACAGAGCAGCTGCAGGCAGCTGGCAGCACCAGTGAAAGCCAGTATCCCTGCCGCATAGCCAGCAAAGAAGAAGCTATCAGAAGTCAGGTCACAGACTAGGGGGCAGGAAATCCTGGAGGACTTTTCAGCCCACTCTAGCTTCCCCCCAACCCTCACCCCCCACCCCCGACTCAATGAGATGATACTCTAGGAGAAAATTCTGATCAGAGGGATAACATAATCAGTTTTGCTTCTTGTAGATTCAGAAAGGTCTCAACTACTAAGACTTAAAATGCCTCTATTAAATGAGATATTAGAGCTTCACAAACTAGAATAAAGCCCCATGAGAGGATGAGTTCAAGACAGCCGAACACCAGAATATGCTACTTTTCATCCTTACTTGAGTAACTGAAATGTGCCAGCACTGTACCTTGTATGTGTGTCTGTTAACATGATAGGTCTCTGAAGGTATTCCACATTTTCCCCTTAGTCATTACCCTAAGTCTTTTACCAACTTCTCTACAGGCAAATCCATGAAAGATCAGAATGTTTAGCCAATAAGCTGGGAACCTAGAGTACATAACAGCCTCTAGGTGCTAGTTACCTGCTACCTAGCTAATAGTCACCCACAAAGAGCACCAATATTAAACATGGCATGTAAACATTTATAAAGCCCATTGAACCGAACCATCTTAACAACCTTTAATTAATTAAAATAACAGATCTGTATTACTAGATCTATTTTACAGATGAAAAGTCAGGGATAAAAGGAACTACATCAAAGGTTAAGGGATTGGCCCTTCTCCATGTGGCTTAGCTCCAATAAGAACAATGGCTCCAAGGCTGAACAGTCAGGGGTCTCACTTTCTGTGAAGTGCTAAGTTTGTTGCTGCATCTACAAACTGACCATAATCCTTTCATGAGGTACAATCAAGATTTCAAATCCACTGATGGGAGTATGAGCAGTGTTACTGAGAGAGAAACTGACAAACTGAGAGCAAGCGAGAGAGAGAGAGAGAGAGAGAGAGAGAGAGAGAGAGAAACAGGTATGCATACACACAAATATGGACACACACTTATGCACTGGGTAATCTATTTCTTTTCATGAAAATTTTTTAAACAAAGTAAATAGCCCATCTGAATGGCACAGCTTTGAAAAGGAGTGTACTTTCACCTCAAAAAGGAGACAGACAGAAATTTACATTCCTTGCCATGAACCTGAAACAAATGAGAAACTCAGACTGAAAAAGCTGGCTTACTGGTACACTGGGCCAACGTACCAAAATGACTGAAATTTATAAACCTACATGTGCTATCAATGAACTTATGAACTGCATGTAGATAGGCAACTAACAGAGAAAATGATTATTTCAAAGTGTCCTGAAAAATGCATGCCTCTTCATATACAAGAGTTGACACCCCCTGGAAAAGTTCTGGAGATCAGTTATTACAATCAATGAAAAATGAAACCCCAGATCTCTAACCTCCATGAAGAATCACATGAGTAGAACATCAACATTTTTATATATGTTTACATTTCTGATGCTAAAAATTCCAATCCTTAAAAAAAATTCAACAACATATGTTTCACGACTCATAAAAATTAGAAAAAATATCTGAGTGAATTACATCTTAATACATCTCCCCATTCCTGAAGTTCTACACCAACATCTAGCTCCTTGCTACACCTAAACTGTTATCTCCTAAAACATCAATGTAGTCCAACCTGAAGTGAAATAGCAGCTCATCTTATTTATTTATATGTATAAAGTGTGTTTATATATAATGGTACATGTTAGAATATGAGTGAATACACAAATCCTTCTGTTACATTTATTGCTTTAATCACAAAAATAGATTCATCAGGGAATTATGACAGGAGAGTTCTTACTTCAACACATGCCCGGCAAAACCTGGTTTATCCTCATAGGCAGCACCAAACTGAATTCTGCTACTCTGGAAGCAAATTATAAAACAAAGCACAGTGTCGACAAACAGGAATTACAGATCCAATGAAAACCAACGACATCATTAGGCAGAGAACAGCAAATAATGCCTGGGAAAAGAGACACAAATGACTCAAACAGTGCAGTTGAGATCTGGGCCCCAGTTCCCCACCCTTCAGGCTCTTGGTGAGTATCATTCATAAAGCCCAAATCAAGTACTTTTTGATGAGGAAGTCAAGGGGTTTAGTGACAAGCTTCTGGAATGCTTCCAAGTGCGCAAGCATCAAAGCCTAACACCTTAGCTCTTGTCATCCTGTTCAGCCCAGCTTGTTGGAAAAGGTGGGTGAAGAACACCAAGCTGCTGGCAGCGGAGACGAGAAGAGAATGTGGCACAGGCTAAAGAAACATTCTGGGGAAACAGTGGCACACAAGCCCCAGGAGGAATGCCATCAAGAAGTGACTTCAGCAGACCAATCTGGATATGTGCAAACCCATAGAGATGAATGAACGTAACGAACATCAGGTGCTCAGGTAACTCCAAACCCCTCACGGTGGCCCATGGGATTTGACTCTGCCTATCTGTCTAACTCAGGTCATGCGGTTCTGCTTTCACTCTCAGCTCCAACTCCCCTGGACTTCTGCAGGCTCTTACACCTACCACGTGTGACTCAACAACCAGGAGAGCCCACAGTGCTTCTTTCTAAGCACTGAAGCAGGGAACCAGAATGGCAAGGTCCCTGTTTTTGACATATTGGCATTCTATTCTAATTGGAAAAACAGTACCTAGTACATTAGTAAGAATATCTGACTGCGAAAGTGACAAGAAGACATGAAACAGGAGCACGTGATAAAAAACAGTGAGGAGCACCAATCTAAGGAGACTAGGGAAGCCTTCCCTAAGGGGAAGATGTGTGAGCTGAGCCTGTTCATCAGAGTGCAGTCTGTAAGTCTACGGATGAGGAGGCTACAAAGCACATGTATAAACACACATGCAAGTAAGAAGAGCTATCTTCAACCACAAACATCAGAGCCTCCCTGAGACCGCTTTAAAACTTATATGCTAAAGGAGTCTGGTTCCTTTTCCGCAAGAATTCTGAAGTCTTTGTCAACAGCTGTTTTAATCCAAGTGGAAGCCCTGGGATCTCTGCCACTCCTATGGTTTCCCACACAATGATGGGAACGCCCTGCGGCTTTGGCAGCTCACCCCACCCCATCCACCTCTGTAGCCCCAACCCTGTTCGGAAGTGGCTCTTCCTGAAAACATGTCACTAGCAGATCTACTGCTCAGTCTTGCAAACAGAAGGCCACCTTTCAGAAATTTATATGGAAGGAGAAAATCACATGGAAGGAGAAAATCCTGGTGACAGGTGCCAGCATGTGGTTGGGCTACGTAAAAAGCTAGTAATCATTAAACAGGGGCAGGAAATAAACAAAGGAGTAACCCATTAGAAAGATCAAGTGTGTGTGAAAATTTGAGGGGGGAAAGTAGCAAGGTTCAGGGTGTCCTGCTACTCTGTGGAAGGTAGGATTCCACAGAAGGTAGGCAAGTGTTCACTAAATAAATTTAAAAAAGTAAAAAAAAAAAAAAATATATATATATATATATATAAAATCACTTTAACTTACCAAAACAAGTCTTCTCTATGAATTGGTATTGGTACTTAAAAAAAACACATAGCAAGAGGCTTTAAGAAGTCAGAGCATCGGTTCTAGATGTGACTGTCTCCTGAAGTCTCAGAGCAACTGTAAGTTCTTTAGACTCCTGACCCACTGAAGGCAGGATGCCTATAGGGGCACCTTGGGCATCAAATGAGTGAGCTTGTGGCCAATGAGTCAGGGGTGTGAACCACAGAGGTCAGCTCAGAGCAGGCAGTATCTTTGGATATGCAGATCTAAGAGACTCCTGCAAGGACGGTGGTCGTGCGAGGTTATGACATCTGGCTACATACACACAAACACACACCGGCACACGTGTGTGCACATACCCACATGCATGCACACACACCCCTACCTGAATGTACACTCCCTTAAACATGCACATCCCCACATATGACTCCCCCACCCTCAGCACAGACACAGAGTGTGAATAAAATGTTTCTATCTCCCTTAACACAGAATCAGTAAGTGTCATTAGATGTCTTTAAGGTGTAGTGACCATTTAAAAGTAGCTATCCTTTATTCTTTCTTTTGGTGTTATCATCAGTGGGAAAAAAACTAAAACTTAACTCCCTCCCCTGCCTGTTTTTGGGGTTTTTTTCTGGCATTATAAGTGAAAACCATCCACTGTGGTATAACGAAAAAGACAGCAAAACACAAAGAAAATAAAAATCACTCATAATTCCAGTGATTAGAAATAACTAAGTTTTACCCAGTTTTTTAAATTTACATGTTAGGTCCTATGCTTTTCCCAGGCATACACACATACATGGATACACACACGTATCTTAATACAAGCCAGAATCATACTGTATGTACACAATTTCATAACCTGTTTCTATTGAGCTACTATGAATTTTTCACATTTCACTGTCCTATTCTACATATTTAAGGTTTACAGTAATCTACTATATGGTTTTCCAAATTTGCTGGCATATTGAGTGCAGCACTTTCACAGCATCATCTTTTAGGATTTGAAATAGCTCAACTGGAATTCCATCATCTCTACTAGCTTTGTTTGTAGTGATGTTTTCTAAGGCCCACTTGACTTCACATTCCAGTAAGTCTGACTCTAGGTGAGTGATCACACCATCGTGATTATCTGGGTCATGAAGATCTTTTTTGTACAGTTCTGTGTATTCCTGCCACCTCTTCTGAATATCTTCTGGAAAAGGTCAGTTTTCATTCCAATCCCAAAGAAAGGCAATGCCAAAGAATGCTCGAATGCACAATTACACTAATCTCACACACTAGTAATGTTCAAAATTCTCCAAGTCAGGCTTCAGCAATATGTGAACCGTGAACTTCTAGATATTCAAGCTGCTTTTAGAAAAGGCAGAGGAACCAGAGATCAAATTGCCAACATCTGTTGGATCATCGAAAAAGCAAGAGAGTTCCAGAAAAACATCTATTTCTGCTTTATTGACTATGCCAAAGCCTTTGACTGTGTGGATCACAATAAACTGTGGGAAATTCTGAAAGAGATGGGAATACCAGACCACTTGACCTGTCTGAGAAACCTGTATTCAGGTCAGGAATCAACAGTTAGAACTGGACATGTAACAGATGGGGTCCAAATAGGAAAAGGAGTACGTCAAGGCTGTATATTGTCACCCTGCTTATTTAACTTATATGCAGAGTACATCATGAGAAACACTGGGCTGGAAGAAGCACAAGCTGGAATCAAGATTGCTGGGAGAAATAGCAATAACCTCAGATATGCAGACAATATCACCCTTCTGGCAGAAAGTGAAGAAGAACTAAAAACCCTGTTGATGAAAGTGAAAGAGGAGAGTGAAAAAGTTGGCCTGAAGCTCAACATTCAGAAAACTAAGATCATGGCATCTGGTCCCATCACTTCATGGGAAATAGACAGGGAAACAGTGGAAACAGTGTCAGACTTTATTTTGGGGGGCTCTAAAATGACTTCAGATCATGATTGCAGCCATGAAATTAAAAGACACTCCTTGGAAGGAAAGTTATGATCAACCTAGATAGCATATTTAAAAGCAGAGACATTACTTTGCCAACAAAGGTCTGTCTAGTCAAGGCTATGGTTTTTCCAGTGGTCAGGTATGGATGTGAGAGTTGGACGGTGAAGAAAGCTGAGCACTGAAGAACTGATGCTTTTGAACTGTGGTGTTGGAGAAGACTCTTGAGAGTCCCTTGGACTGCAAGGAGAGCCAACAAGTCCATCCTAAAGGAGATCAGTCCTGGGTGTTCATTGGAAGGACTGATGTGGAAGCTGAAACTCCAATACTTTGGCCACCTCATGCGAAGAGTTGACTCACTGGAAAAGACCCTGATGCTGGGAAAGATTGGGGGCAGGAGGAGAAGGGGACGACAGAGGGTGAGATGGCTGGATGGCATCACCGACTCGATGGACATGGGTTTGGGTGGACTCCGGGAGTTAGTGATGGACAGGGAGGCCTGGCGTGCTGCGGGCTCATGGGGTCACAAAGAGTTGGACACGACTGAGTGACTGAACTGAACTGAACTGAACTGTATGGATATTCCATAATTTATTTAAGAAATTCTCTTTTATTGGATAATCCGATTGTTTTCAATACTGGCACATCTTTCTTTCTGTAGAATAAATTCACAGAAGTCGCATTTCTGGATTAAAGCACATAAATACTTTTAATATATACTAGCAAATTGTCATCTATGAGACTTCTATCCATTTACACTCCTAACTAGAATGTTTTAGCTCTCTGAGCCCTAAGGCAATACTATTCTGCAATTTTTAATAAGTAGTAAATGATATTGTACCTACCCAATTTTAAGTTGCATTTCTTTGATTAGTTATAGTATTGAATTTTTTCCAATTGTTTATTGACTCTGCTAAGGGTCCAGATAAAACAATTAGTCTTCTACAGAGCAGACCAAAAGTCTCAGGTAAAATAATAAGATACAACAGGCAAGGATGGCACCTTACTATATTTTTAAAAATAAACACAGTTCTACATCTATTAAAGCATTCCTGTAATTTTAATTCATCTATTGTTCACGAAATTGAATGGGCAAGGAAAAAAAAATATTAAATTCCTCTCTATGAGGCCAGGCAAGGGAGAATTTCCCTGGCCCGGCATTTGGTACAGGAGAACATTGGGTCTATGGGAGGAAAGTTTTCATCAGTGTACGCCCGGTTAATCAATGTATGCCTTATTCATCAATGTATGCCCAGTACCTGGCAGGACAAGCACTTAGTATCTGTGGGCTATTCTCAGGCTGGTGGTCAAGGGACTTGAAGGAAATCAAGCTTCAGAATATCAGCCCTGTTGATATTGCATCCATGCCAGTGGGTACCAGGGCACTTGGGAGGCAGCATATAAATGATGCAGCTGCCAAAGAGGTCAAAAAAGGACCATCGTCCCCCTCTAATCTACTTCACAGGGAGGTTGTAAGGACAGAGCAACAGAGGTGAAAAGGGTTCTGAAGGCCATCTGGTGCTATGCAAAGTGGGATGAGGAGGAGGAGGACGCAGAGAACAAATTTAAACAGAAGCCCCAAGGAGGCAGGATTGATGGGTACATGCAGAGATTGCATTATAATGAAGCAAGTCCTGGTTAAAATCAGCCTTTCTGCTCTGGTATTCTGTGAGCTGTGTATGGAGACAGCCTGTCTCCATGGACCCTGGGTGGGTGATACAAACGGCATGGAGTATAACCAGGGCACAAAGTCCTGAAAATCAACTTTTAACTGTGGGCTATGGCTGTTGGGTTCTTATTTATCATACAAAGATTCTTCTTTATAGATTTTTGTTTCCATCTAGAGAGTTCTAAAGCTTCTCTAGGACGTGCATTTGTGTGGAGTTGGTTTTATTTCTCCTTTTGGAATTTGCTGTGACTACTGAATCTGATGTTTCAGATCTTTCAGTTTAAGGTCCAGCAGGAAGTCAGCAATTAGCAGAACTAAGCATGGTTGTGCACATTTTATGAGGGTCAGCATTTTGAGTCGGAGAGAAAAAAAAATTCTATGACAAGAACTTATTCTAGGGAAGAGTAAAAAAGAAAAAAAAAACCCATACAGCTTTTGCATGTTTGAGGTTCAACATGGAGGTCTTTAGTGAGGGTAAACCTCTTGAAACAACTGGGTGGCATTTCTAGAAAGCCCTGACAGGAAATTTCTCTGGTAATTCCTGATCAAGCAGATTGGACTTCACCAGGCAGGAGCCCTGGGCCTGAGATGCAGGAAGGTGGTGGGGGAAACAGTGGATGACAGTTTGGAAGGGAGCCGGCGTGTGCCAAGAGCACAGCAGTGCCCCCACCCAGGCACCTACTAGACGGGGACAGAGAGGAGCTTAAAGGTCCGTGCCCTTGTCTCTAGTTCCGCTGTCTTCCAGCTCCATGAACAACCTGGCTGTGTATATGTAACAGGCACACTCAATTATCAAACATGGCAGTAATCGCTAGAAGTGAGCCTGCAACTGTAAGCTCCTGTTGGAAAGGCTACTGCTGCTCCTGATCTCTGTTCGCCCCCCTCCAGACTCCTGTACTGCCAATGCCACCGAAGCCCTCCCAGAGACTAGAACCTGTTGCCATGGTACCTGCTTTCCCCACTCTCAGGGAGGGCATGCTCCAAGCCATTATGAAAATAAAAAGCTTTTATGTTTCACCTCACCTCCTGTTTCTCTCTCTGTCTTGTCCAGTTAAATTTTGAGTAGTGCTCACAGCAGAAATTGAAATGTGGGCATTTCAATTACAGCAATAACAAAAAATTAATAATCCAGTTTCCACAAAGAGGGAAGGTACAAAATAACTGTTCAAAGGAACAGTGTATATGTGCTTGGGTTAGGTAGAGGAAAAAAAAGAAAGAATGAAAATTAATTAAAGACATTCTCTGAAGATCTTTAGATCTGACAGACACCAAAGCACTGTCTGGTCGTTTGCTGAGGAAAAGAGAGGAAGAAAAATCAGTAATGGTAATGGCTGATGAGAAAGAGTCCCCTAGAGGGCTGAGAAAACAATCCCCCTTTGTTAACAGAAACCAAAAGAAGGAGTGAAAGCTGTCTGGAAGCCCAACCAAAGACACATTTAAGGACTAGACCCCTAGGGAGAAATCCAAGGTGATATATCAGTCACAACCCTGTATTATGGGACTTATTGGTACCCACTATGGGACTGCAGAATGAAAAAAGTAATGAGAAAGCAAAAAGGACAGTTGTACCATGAGTGGAACAACCTTCTGTACTGTCCTTATCTCTAAAAAGGCATCCCTCCTGCCAGCACTCATCCCCATTCTCTCCTAACTCTGAGGTTACTGTCCATGAGGGAGCTGACCTGGCATGTGACTCCCTCCCAGGGACACTTCCGAGGTGAGGGAAAGCTTCAGACCTCTATTTAAGTCCAGAAAACGGAGAGAGAGATATCGATACACATGCAGAAAGCAGCAGGAAAGGAGAAGCTTAGGGAAGTCCAGACTGCCCCAGAGATGTTGAGGTTTCTTCTCCTGCTCACAAAGCCAGAGAAGTCCGTAAGGCAACTGCCAAGCAGTAACTACTCTAGTTTGGTGCCTGGAATATCTAAAGACAGGAGAAAGAATGGTAACCCTCCACACTCAGACCACTGGAAGTGATTAAGCCTAAAATTAGAGGTGATAATAAATAGAACAAATAATACCCAGCTATAAAATGCCATGCCTAATGGTTATCAGTCTAAAAAGCACTTTCACAACAGAGAAGTTAAAGGAGAAGAAAGTCTGCATCACTGAACTTGCTCATGCTGTACCAGGACTTATGCTGCCAAGCACAAGGCTAGAGACAGAAAGTTCATTCACTACTTTCTAACGCCATGTGGGCCATGGTTGAGTGGGCTTTTCTTTATAAGGTCTCTTTATATTGAAGAGGTCATTACAGATTCTCTATTTCTAGAGTGTTCTGCAGCTTCACTAAGATATCTATTTGTGTGGACTTAGTTTTATTCCATCCGTTGGATGTGTGATTACTGAAGCTGATGCTTCATACCTCTCAATTTAAGAAAATTCTCAGCCCTAAACTCTTCAAATATCACCTCTTCCTATTCTCTTTAGTCTTACCTTCTAGCATGTCTTAGAGACATATTCTCATTCTTCCTTCCATGTCTCTTCAAATATTTTGTTTCATTCTCTCTCTGAACTGCTGTCTAGCAATCTTCTAAAAATCTATATTCCAGTTCATTAACTCTCTCCTCAGCTTTGTTTAATTTGTTATTTATTTGGAGTTTTTAATTTTAATGATTTTTTTAAATTTCTATAAGTTTTATTGATTCTTCCAATGCTGCCTACCCTTTCAGGTTTAGTCCTTTCTTTACGTTTTTGATTGTTGTTCAGTTGCTAAGTCGTGTCTAACTTTTTGCTACCCCATGGACTGCAGCATACCAGGCTTCCCTGTCCTTCACTATCTCCCAGAGTTTGCTCAGACTCACGTCCATTGAGTCGATGATGTCATCCAACCATCTCATCCTGTCGCCACCCCCCCCTTTCTTCCCTCAATCTTTCCCAGCATCAGGGTCTTTTCCAAAGAGTTGGCTCTTCACATCAGGGGACCAAAGTATTGGAGCTTCAGCTTCAGCATCAGTCCTTTCAATGAACAGTCAGAGTTGATTTCCTTAAGGAGTGACTGGTTTGATCTCCTTGCTGTCCAAAAGACTCTCAAGAGTCTTTTCCAACACCACAGTTCAAAATCATCAATTCTTCAGCATTCAGCTTTCTTTATGGTTCAACTGTCACATCTGTACATGACTACTGAATAAAACCATAGCTTTGACTATATGAACCTTTGTCGGCAAAGTGATACCTTTGCTTTTTAATACACCATCTAGGTTTGTTATAGCTTTCCTTCTAAGGAGTAAGCATCTTTTAATTTCATGGCTGCAGTCACTATCTGCAGTGATTTTGGAGCCCAAGAAAATAAAATTTGGTACTCTTTCAACTTTTTCTCCTTCTATTTGCCATGAAGTGATGGGATGTCATGATCTTCGTTTTTTGAATGTTGAGTTTTAAGCCAGCTTTTTTACTCTCCTCTTTCACCCTCATCAAGAGACTCTTCAGTTCCTCTTTGCTTTCTGTCATGAGAGTGTGTCATCTACCTATCTACGGTTGCTGATATTTCTCGCAGCAATCTTGATTCCAGTTTGTCATTCATCCAGCCTGGCATTTTGCATGATGTACTCTGCATAGATGTTAAATAAGCAGAGTGACAATATATAGGCTTGATGCACTCCTTTCCAAATTTGGCACCGGTCCATTGTTCCATGTTTGGTTCTTACTGTTGCTTCTTGACCTGCATACATTTCTCAGGAGACAGGTAAGGTGGTCTGGCATTTCCATCTCTTCAAAAAGTTTTCACAGTTTGTCACAATCCACACAGTCAAAGGTTTTAGTGTAGTCAATGAAGCAGAAGTGGATGATTTTCTGGAATTCCCTTTTTCTATGATCCAACAGATGTTGGCAATTTGATCTCTGGTTCCTCTGCCTTTTCTAAATCCAGCCTGTACATCTGGAAGTCTTGGTTCGGATATTACTGAAGCCTAGTTTGAAGGATCTTGAGCATCATCTTGCAAGCATGAGAAACAAGTGCAATTGTACGGCAGTTTGAACATTCTTTGGCATTGTTCTTCTTTGGGATTGGAATAAAAACAGACCTTTTCCAGTCCTGTGGGCACTGTTGAATTTTCCAAATTTGCTGGCATGTAGAGTGCAGCATTTTCACAGCGCCATCTTTTAGGATTTGAAATAGCTTAGCTGAAATTCAAACACCTCCACTAGCTTTGTTTGCAGTCATGCTTCCTAAGGCCCACTTCACTTCACACGCCAGGATGGATGGTTCTAGATGAGTGACCACACCATCATTAAGACCTTTTTTGTCTAGCTCTTCTCTGAACTCTTGCCACCTCTTCTAAATCCCTTGCTGTTTCTGCTATTGTGCATAATTCTGCTATAATGTCCATCTTTGCATGAAATGTTCCCTTGGTATCTCCAATTTTCTTCTAGAGATCTCTAGTCTTTCACATTCTATTGTTTTCCTCTATTTCTTTGCATTGCTCACTTAAGAAGACTTTCTCATCTCTCCTTGCTATTCTTTGGAACTGTACATTCAATTGGGTATATCTTCTTTCCCTTTCTCCTTTGCCTTACACTTATCTTCTTTTCTCAGATGTTTGTAAGGCTTCCTCAGACAACCACTTTGCTTTCTTTATGTTTTTAATTAAACATGTTTATTTTACAGTCTCTGTCGGATTTTTATGTTACTGTTTTATTATTTGCATTTTTTAAATTGTGATACTTCTGTACATTACTCCCACTGATTCTAGTTGATAACAGATTATTTTCCTGTTTATGATTCTGAACTTATCTGTAGAGGAGCTTTATTTATGGAAATCCTAGGTACTTCAGATCAAGTACATACTCAAGAAGTATCACTGAGTGATGTTTGGTAAAATAAACTTGAATGAGGTTATAAATTTCCTTACAGATACCAGGCTGAGATAGTAAAGTAAGTTCCCTACCGTATTCCTGTGCTACAAAGTAGATTAAAAACAAAACTCAGTCCACATTTTTGATGAGAGTGAAGCTGTCCAGGATCCCTGATTAAGACAGGAGTCTCAGTTTTAACTCCTTCTATCCTCAAGGAGCCCAAGGTCTCATCTCCATCCACACAAGATTTTAAAATCCAAGGTAACTGGCACTAATTACCTGATATTCCTCTAACTTCCCAATGCCTAACCCTACCTTCCTAGGACAGTTACAGTGTCAGCAGGCTCTTATTAACTAATTTTCTGGGGAAAAGTAACTTTTGTTTGACTTTGTACTTACTACTGATGAGGACTCAATCTCTGGAAAGATAGATTTCAACTTGAGTTAAAATGGGTAAGTTTGCATATATTTTTGTCTGATAGAGAGGCAAATAATTTCTGTCCAGGAGACAAAATAATCTCAAAAGTTAAGATTTTTATTGTTCTACTAAACATTAACCAGTTACCAGTTATAAATCTAACTCTCTGATCTTATTTTCAGTGTTTTTTTTTCATCAACTATATAAATAAGTTTATCCTATTCTCTTTTGAGATGCTTTATATTTGTACCGGGAGCCTCATAAATCTTTGACATGTGCTCTTTGTATACTTTTTAAAAAATATATAAAAAATTTTTTGAAAACTGTACACTAACTCTGTTGGGAATTGATCACATGTAAGGCAAAGCGTTAACTTCTTTATATATGTTGTATGATTAAATTCAATTCCCATGAGGGAGGGGTGATTATTCCACTTTGACAGATGAAGAAACTGAGGCCCAGAGAAACTGAGTAATCTACTCAAGGTCACCAGGCCAAGAAGGAACTGAGCTATGATTCAAATCCTATGCTCTCTTTTTTTAAATTTGTTTTTTAATAGGAGGAAAAATTGTTTTACGAGCTCATGTTCTTTTGTCTTCATAATGTAATGAAGTGATGTTATTTTCCTATAACATCTACCCACTGGTATTAATATCACAAGGAGTTGTCCCTTCGTTTTCAAGACAAAATATTCCAGCTAATGTAAATTAAAACCACACTAACTTTTAATAACAAGAAAATAATTTGAAGATAGATAATTCAATCTGTGTTTCACATTTACCTTACACACAACTTAATCTCCTACTGATTATTCCCATGAACTGATTTTATGTTTAAGTTGAACTCGCCACTAAAGGCAACATAATTATTTAAAAAGTAACAGGTATGCTACCCAATGCAAAGACCAAGGAAGTCTATATGGTTTGTTCTGTAACACTTCAACTTATGGTGAAATATACCAAGCCCATTTGCAGAACAAGAAGTCTAAAAGGGAATTTAAAATGAGAATTCTAAACTTTGAATTCCAAATTATTTAATTATACAAGCTCTCAAAAACAGAAAACAAGAGAGTTGCAACCAGCTCTGCTCAATAAGTAAAAAGGTATAGTATAGAATTCTGAGAAGTCAGGAACCTGAGTTTGAGCTACTTTTTAAAAATTGAAATTCTACAAAAATAAATTTTCAAAAATCTCCAGATTTTTGTAATCTAAAAAAAAAATGCACCGCTGAAATTGTCATCAAACAAGATATACTGAAGATATCTGAATCAAAAAAGACTAGGTATTAATAGGCAACATAGGGAAATTTTCAGATAAGTTCTGTAATCATAGTAAAAGTGAAAGTGTTAGTCACTCAGTCCCACTCATTGTGACCCTATGGACTGCAGCCCGCCAGGTACCTCTGTCCATGGGATTCTCCAGGCAAGAATACTGGAGTTGGTTGCCGTTTCCTCTTCCAGGGGATCTTCCCTGACTCAGGGATTGAACCTGGGTATCTTGCATTGCCAGATGGATTCTTTACCATCAATCATTGAATTCCTCAAATTCTCAGGGTATTACCTCTATAGAAGTAAGTAAATTTGCTTTAACATACAAGGAAATTTCTTCAAATTCTTTCCTTGTTCTTCTTAAAGGAAGAGGCTGGAATAACCATGTTTAATAGAAGGTGATTTTGGTTTTAGCTGGGACAGGGGTTTTCAAAGTGTGGTCCATGGACCCCTGAAAGATCTCCAGGACCTTTTCAAGGCTTCCATGAGATACAATATGTAAAAAAAAGTGTATGTAAAACTGCTCATGCCTTAGCGCTAATCTAGCAGTGGCACCAAGCTGTACCAGTAATCACTGTACTCTTCACCACCACAGACTCACATGTTAAAGAAAAAACAAAAAAAAAAACACCCTAGAGAAAGTAGTAACAATGATTAATTTGATTAAATCTTGACGGTTTACTTAGCACATGTTTTTAAAAATTTATATATATATTTAACTTTCTATCTTGTATTGGGGTACAGTTGATTAACAATGTTGTGATAGTTTCAGGTGAACAGTGAAGGGACTCAGCCATACATATACATACATCGATTCTCCCCCAAACAATTATTTTTTATATTGTAATGAATAGGAAATAGGCACAAAGTACTTCTATTATATACCAGAACTGACCTGAGGGAGAGCAGTTGTGCAATTATTTGAGCTGCAACTAAACTAACCCTCTTTTCTCATGAAACACCATTTTAGCTTGAAAGAACAACTGAGAAACTGTGGTTATTCAGACTTCAGTATTTGGCAGACAATTTCTCAGAAACGCACCAAGTGAGTCTGTCACTGCAAGGAAAACAACTGATAGTATTTGGTATAACGATAAAATTTATTCTTCCAAGCAGTAAGTATAATTTTAGAAAATTTGGATTTGCCACCATGAGTCTGACAGGTTCCTAATACTTGAGGACTACTTGAAAAATGCAGCTAGTGGTGATACTAATAAATACTATTAAAAAAATATATTGTATGATGAAATATGTCCACACTGGAAGTTTTTAATCAATATTTTTCAAATGACCAATGTACATTTAAAAAATCATGCATGGGTAAAATCATGCATCCTGGGTTTTATAATCTTATGCATCTCAGACTAATAAATTTAACCATTCTGTCAAGAGCTAGGACGACACAATGCACCCTGCATGCCATACTGTGATAGGTCCTGGGAACAAAGGGGTGAGCAAAACCAACAGGTGGTCCCTGTTCATATTTCAGTAGACGATAAGCATTCATCAGACAATGGTTCACGTTAAAGAAACAGTACAGTAGTTAAGAGTCCTCTATGAAGGAAAGGCTACAACCTCAGAAGCATGAAAAGCCGAAGACTTGACTAAACTGAAGATGCAAAGAAGAGTTCCAGAGGGCCAGTTGAAGCACCAACTTCACCTGGGAACTTATCAGAAATGCCAGATCCCAGGCTCTTCCAAGAACTGCTGAAGGAGAATCTGCATTTTAATAAGCTTCCTAAGTCATTCCCACTTTAGAAGCACTCACTGTTTTAAAGAATGTACAGGGATTCATTCTATGAAGGAAGAATACTCTCGAAGAGGTAACAGTCCCAGGCCCTATGGTCAGAGGAGGGTGCGTTTGAAGAACTCAAAGAAAGCTATAGTGGCTGGAACAGAAAGAGCCTGGGAAGGGCGGTACGGGAGCTCTCAGGGGCTGGCAGACACTGAACCTGGGCATAGTAAACAGACGGGTTAGAAGGGAATGCAATCTCCTGAACTCCACCAGGCAGGCCTTCCAACACTAAACTGATTTGAAAACAAACCCAACAGTTAAGATTCTCATCCTTTTATAGTTGCTCAAGGGCAAATTCCTTTCATTCCAATGACAGAATCAAGCTCTTATAGCACAAGTGGCAACAGCTCTGGTTCCCCACAGTGAAACAGCAGGGCAGCTTTGCAAAGCCTTAATTTGAATACGTGTAAGAGACCATATTTAACTTCTTGATGTGTCGGAGGCCCCTCATTACTAGCAAAGTCTGAACACTTAAAAATGAGTGACTACACTCTCAATTCTACGTAAATCTTTATTCTCCGTGTATTTGAGCCCTCTGATACCAAACGTGGGTCACAATGCCACTGATCCTGGTGAACACTGTATCTAGTCCTTGGGAAACTGAATGGAACATGACCCAGCAGGACAAACTCTAGAGGCTGTACTGCAGGAGCTGTACCAAAAAGATGCAATCAACACATATTTGAGAGATAGAGAGACAGAGAAAAACAGAGAAAGAGAACATGACCCACAGCTCTGTGGCTCCAGATATACATGGATGTCTGAGCATGGAAGGAATCAATTCTGCCCAGCAGTCCCCTCTGTACTGACTAAACCCAGGAAGGAGGAAGATCACAGTGTGGTTGTAGGCTACAGAAGAGAAATTACACTGGAAGCATCTCAGCAGCAGCAGCCTAAAGTGCTAGGAGGGGCAGGAAATACCTTGATTAAAACAAGGAAGGTTGGCTCAATCTCCAGCTAATAAACCCTAAAGTAATGTCCAAGGTAAAGACAACCCAAGGGCAGAATTTACATCTCCTTGAGGTAATTTCTTACTTTCTTATTGTGGAGCCCCACACTAAAGTCACAGACGCGGATTTAGATATACTGGCAAAAGTTGCAGTATGATAAACAAAAAATAAAAATGGAGGCCTAGGTTCATTTCCTCCACAGTCAAAATTCTAAATAAATGATAGATAGGGGGTTTGTGTCATTTTAGCAATACCAGAGGGGGCTGGAAGTCTTCTAGTTCTTCTGGCTACACCCAGATTTACAATTCTTCTTTCCAGATACTCATGTATGCATTGTGACAACCTCATGTATGGTCAGTGGAAGCTGTGTTGCCACTGTCTGGAACCCCAGAGAGTCAGCTCTGACAATCAAAGACTGGAATGAAGACTCTTGCTTCTTTGTGAAAATCCTTGATGAACAATCTATCAACTCTAAGAGGTTGAAAGTTTCCTTGTGTAAAAGCGATCAGTGCAGCCAAATCTATTTAAACATTAAAAATGTTATAATATGATTTAAAAAAATAAGAGAGAATCTCAACAACCAAGATAGTTTCCATCGAACCTGAATTTTAGGGCATTCTTTTGCCTAATAGGTCTGCTTCCTGCCTTGTCCTTACCAGCTACAACAGGGCTGGGGCTCCTCAGCTAACTTTCGGCACTCTCTCAACTCCAGCTGGAAGGGATGAACATTTGGTTTAGCTGAAGAAGTGCGGCGGCGCACTCTGCATCCATCACCACCAAACTCAAGGTCTAGGACTGCCTGAACAGGATCTGGCTTTCAGTGCTGCCTGTCTAATTATGAAGCTCAGACTAAAGACTTCACTTAAAATTATTCATTACACACAACTATTTTATCATCCCTGCCTACTTCTCCTAAGCTAATCTCTACCTTGGCCTCTTCCTCTTGGTACCCCAACTACACTGCTCAAGTGCTATTATCTGGGAGCCTCTTCCTTCATGTCCTTCGTCTTTATCCAACTAACTTCTAGTAACTCTTTGGCTCTTGCCTCAACCCTAACGCCACCCAATTCCTCATCACTAAGCGAGTGGACTCTGATGCAGCTTGTCAGCATGTGTGTATATGGGACTAGCTGGTGAAGGCCTCCCTCACTTTCGCCCACCAGAGGCTGCTCTGTGAAGCACCTACAGCAGGCCGGGCAGAGTGGGACCAGTGATGAGCCAGACACTGGGCCTGTCATCAAGCAGCTTGTCCTATAACAGAGAGGAAGAAAAACTGGTGAATTAAGTGTTTCAGAGGCTGTGATCACAGCATGCACAATGCACAGGGTTGGGCCAGGGGACAGCAAGCTTTTCCTGTGCAGAAAGCATCTGGTGGAGGTAAGGGCATAAGCAAAGGCAGAGAGCTGCACACGTCTGTGGGTGCCACAAGTGGCTGATGGCTCCCAGAGCACCCAGTCTTTGCAATGGAGTGGTCAGGGCGAGGCTAGAGGGGAAGCAGTTTCCAGAAGAAGCTTGCCTTCTTGTGCCATGCTGGGGAGTGCAGACTGCAGCTTTAAGTATGGCAGTGAAAGGGTAGGGTTCCCTTTTGGTTACAAACATGTCTCCCTTCAAATCTGTGGAAACTTGGGTCATATTCCTTCCCCTGCTCTGCTGCCAGATTTCCCATCAGCACTCCATGCATTCCACTCAAGGGAGCAAAAAGGAGTGAGCAGCTTTTCCGTGCATTCCAAATTCACTTGCATGAGCCATCACAAATCAATCATCGCAGTGAGCTGAGAATCCAGAGCCCATGGCAGGACACAGACAGCCAAATCTACTTCATTTTCATTTTCTTTTCTTTTTCTATTTTAGTAGCATATGATAAAGATACCTCAAAAATTTTTTAACATGGGATTAAGCAACAGGGAATATACTGTGACTGTGGTTGTGATCCTAAATCTCCTTGGAAATTAATCAATCACCTACAGTCAGGTCATTAAAAGTAAAATCTTTCTCAGACTGTTAACTTCCCCCTCAATTATAGTATGGACGCATTTGGATGGACTAGGCTGGTAGCATTACATAAAGGTCAACAACATGGATGGATGAATCCTGCCAAGATATCTTCAATAAAGTAAACGTGGACAGTGCTAAAGTGTTTTATTTTGGAGACTATTGTCTGCTCTAAAATCATGCTATAATTTTATGTAATGATTTAAAAAAAATATATATATATATATAATTTTATGTAATGATTTAAAATTGGCCCTCTGCAAATGAAATATCTCAAATACTTCATATGAGAGAGATGAGCTCCAAGATACAAGACAGGATAAAGACATACTGAATTTGAGTTAATACACAAAGAAGTTAAGAGGACATAAAAAGTAAAATTCCTCTCAATTCAAAAAATTTTTACTGAGCACCTACAATGTGGCCAACAGACTAGATGCTGGGGATATTCAGGCAAATAAGACTTGATCTCCCACTCCACCAAAAACATTTGAGTGGAAAGAAGGGGAGAAATGAGAGGCAAAGGTAAATTTGGTTACAGTGAATGAAGTGAGAACTTCAGATATATTTCTAAACAGTAGACCAGCTTCCTTAGGATGGTGGCTACTGCCCATAGCTTAGATTACTAATAATTTAAACAAGACCCCATCTAGGAAACAGTGCAACCTGGGTCTAGAGGACAAAAAATTAAAAAACTCAAGGTGCATTAAGGACTGCTCTCAACTGATGAATATACTCCACTGAGATTCTTCATAAGTATAACCTACTGGTATAGAAAATTTACACTCAACAGTAAAAAACAGTAATGCAAAAAATATCTTTTATCTTGAGGAATGCAAAAAAATAGTTATGAATACCACCCCCTCAAAGCAACATCAACCTTTCCTTCCATTTTTTAAACTCCTCAAAACTCATGAAGTTCTATAGAAAAAGATCATTTAAATAGCCACCATGGGAAAAACTAAATCACTTAAGACTTTTATAATCTGAAAAGGAATAATCTTGTGTTACAGAATTGAAAAGGAAATAAAATACATCAGAAGGAAAGATCTACTTAGAGTGAGCTGTAAACCATATTCCTATCATTTTGGTTTCAGATCCATAATTAACGCTTATGTGGAGGTAGAATGTAGTGAGGAAATTAAACAAGCTTGGGACTCAGGTAGGATCAAGGGTACAAATCCTGACTTTGAAACTTGGTAGCAATGTAGCTTCAGGCAAAATATGTGACTCTTTGAATTTCAATGTTCTCTTCTGTAAACTAAAAATTCCTGTAACTGCTTTTTGATATCTTTGCAATGATAGCAGATACTGAATAGTCAAAGATCTTCAACAAATGCAAACCAATTTTAATGTTCTTACATTCTTGAGCATGAATTCTGATCCCTCTTAACTTTGAGCAGGCACAAAGAGTGATAAGAGCTTTTCTCCATGGATGGGAAGGGTCAACACAGCTCCATATCGCCGTGACAATCCGGAGAGATCACAGCTCAGTCACCCTGAAGGAATTTCTCCAAACCCTTCCAGGGTGACATCATTATTGTCTTGAGTGTCAGGGCAAGTGTCAGTGCTAAAGCAACTGAGGCCTTATCACAAGCTGAGAGCTGAAAACAGATACCAAAAAGCCATTATAAATGGCAACTGAAGACCCAAAATGCAAAGTAGAAAAGACAGTATCCCAGAAAGCTAGACATTCGCAGCAAAAGACCTTAACAGAGGTTAATGAGGTAAACGCTGTCATTTTCGAGTGCTGACTCCAAGCCAGACATGCACTCTGCATGCATCAACTGTGATGATGCACTTTCCATGCATTGACTCACTTAATCTTCACAACATGACTCTGAGGTAGGTCCTATTGTCCCTCATCCCACCGCCCGCCTTTCATAAATCAGGATATAGAGACCCAGGTAACTGTAGATAACTGTAGGCGGCCCCCCAGCTGTAAGTGGTGTAACTGGAATTCGAACTCAGGTTTATCTGATTCCAGGGCTTCACTGTTAAACAGCGTGCCATTTCCAAATACATCAATAGTAAACCAGTTACACAGTCATCACCTTAAATAAGCCAAGTAATCTATTTCCCTAAAGGTAGGCTTAGTCTTCCTGAGTTCCATTTTAGTTGTGTAAGGTGTGAGTCCTAACTAGGACACACCCAGGAGCTTCTGATCTGATTGCAGGCTTCTCCTTCTAGTCTCTGTTGCTAGATCTTTCTTTACCCACTTCTAACTGCTGCCATGCCTGGGACTCTGTTGTGGGACCTCTCTTCTCTCTCTATTCATCTCCTGAGTCATCTCATCAGTCCCATGCTGATATGTATGAAAGAGAAAGCATCTGTATGCTGAGAGCTCTAAACAGAACCCTGGATATGTTCATTCCTGACCCCTGCCCACCCCACCACACCCATATAACAAAACCAGATCCCCTTCTTCCCTGCAGAAGGTCAAAATCCAGGAGTTACCCTTGATTCTTCTCACAAGCCATATCTAGCTCATAAATTAATCCTGTTGGCCCTATCTTTAAAGTACTGACAGGTCCCAAATTTGACCACTTCTACCACCACCATCCCAGTTCAGGATTACTGTGCTAATTACCTTCCAATTGGTTTCCCAAGACTCTACTCTTACCCCAATTCAGCTCATTTTCTAGAGACCAACAGAGCAACGCTGGAGAAAACAACAACAAAAACAGATCATGTCACTCTTCAGAACCATCCAGTAACTTCCTATTACAATTAGAATGAAATTCGAGCTTCTTCCCATGGCTCCCCCAAGCCACACCTAGTCTGTTTCTTGCTTAGTTGTCCAAATTCAGCTTGTGACACACTGACATGACTCTCTGAACAAACCACATATGCTTCCATGTCAAGCAAGTTCCCTTCTAAGGGCATTTGTACTTACCATTCCCTCTGCCTGGAAGAATCTCCCTCCAATTCTTCACATGGCTTTGCTCTCCCACTTCATTCATGTACTGACTTACATGTCACCTCCTCTGACCATCTGGATGTAATAGTTCCTTGCCCATTCCCACCATTCTAATAGCATTCCTTTCCCTGAGAGCACTTAACACTTTCTAAAATTATATTTAGTCTATATTTTTATACCATACTTTAAAAAAACTCACTGCTGTGTTCACAGGACATTAATAGTCCCCATGGACTGTAACCTATGAGGTTCCTCCACCTATGGAATTTTCCAGGCAAGAGCACTGGAGTGGGTTGCCATTTTCTTCTCCAGGGGATCTTCCCAACCCAGGGATCGAACCTGGGTCTCCCGCATTGCAAACAGATGCTTTTACCCTCTGAGCAACAGTCCAGGAGTTTCTGATAGTGAGTAGGTGTACCTAACAGGCAGGGCTTTCCATATGGCTCAGTGGTAAAGAATCTGCCTGTCAATGCAGGAGATGCAAAAGATGCAGGTTTGATTCCTGGGTCGAGAAGATCCCCTGGAGAAGGAAATGGCAATCTACTCCAGTATTCTGGCCTGGGAAATCCCATAGACAGAGGAGCCTGGCAGGCTACAGTCCATGGGGTCCCAAACAGTCGGACACAACTGAGCAGCTGAGCACGAGCACCTAACTGGAACTCCCTTAGTGGAATGGCCATCTGAACTCATGATGGAGTAGTTCAAAGTGTCCCATTATCCACAGCTATGTTGTGATCCTGGGGCTTCACATTAGAACTTCCCCATCCAGATGTCCTGAAACTGGGTGACAGCTGGCTGGGTCATTCAAAAGGGGATAAGACAATGTGAGGCAACAGAAGCCCAAGTTTTGACCATCAAGGGAATTCTGTATCTTACCCTATCTTGAGACCCCTACCCAGACCTTGCAGAGCCTGCATCCAACAAACTATTTTCCCCAGCCAGGCTGCACCATTGGGTCAGTTTCCACAAATACTACCTTGCTAAGACTATAAGGTGGTGGTGAAGTTGCTTCAGTTGTGTCCAGCTCTTGCAACCCCATGGACTGTAGCCTGCAAGGGCTCCTCTGTCCATGGAATTCTCCAGGTAAGAATACTGGAGTGGGTTGCTATTTCCTTCTCCAGGGGATCTGACAACCTGGGAACCAAATCCGGGTCTCCTCCATTGTAGGAATGAGTCCAAAAGTAAGACAAGCTCTCAAGGCATCTGAGCTCTACCCCAAGGAGCCACCAAAATGATGCAAGGACTTGCTCCACGGCCCGATCTAGCCATGTACACTTACGAACACATTCATTTAATTCAGTCTGACAGTGAAAAGTATATGTATGGGGCCTACACTTAGAGGCTGGCTATACTCTGACAGTCCCTGCAGGTGTTTTCAGTTAAATGTGATAATCAAGTTAGCTGCACATCACAGTTAACTCTGAAGCACCAAACTGAGCTTCCTGGGTGATCTCCCCATCTGTTTTACTATCAGGCTAAGTGCAAAGAGCAATAGCTAAAGTGAAGGGCACAAAGCAAAGGTGCTTATGGGCATGCAGGGTGGAAAGAGAAAGGAGAAGAGAGGGTGAGAGGTGGGTTTCTGCTATAGCAGTCCCAAAAGGAGAAGGTGCTTATTTCACAGTCAGTCAGGATAAAAAAAAAATTTTTTTTTAAATTTCACAGGCTCGCCTTTGTGCTACAGTTGGATAACTTGTCTGTTATCCAACTATATAGATCCTCCTGTCTATAAATACAGATTTACTCCTATATTTTTACTATATATTATTCCTATATATTTACTATATGGTAAAGATTTACTCCTATCAGGTTGACTTGGCACTTAGATGGGGCTAGGCTTCTCAATACTCCCCACAGTAAGCTGAAGGAGGGAAAGGTCTTCTGCAGGACTGTGTATGAGAAACCAAAGAAAAAGTTAAAACTGTGATAAGATAATTTGATAATCCCAGGACCTTCTCCAAGGCCAATGTTCTTCTTGCTCACTTCAGCTGGAAACTGCCTTTGGGGTCCAAGTTTGCAGGGCATGGTGAGGAGATAATGTGCATGACTGGAGGATTGTTACCTTGAAACAAAAAGGCTGTATAAATTTTGCTTATCCTGTTACCGCTAATTTGCTTAAATGGCTCTACCACCACCACCTGTTTCACCAGCCAGCCAGGGACAAAGTACTTACGGAGTCCAAAGAACTTGGATGCTGCAGAAGTTTCTAATGCGGCTTTTACAGTTCCTAAGCAAATCAAGCCCACCTGTTCCTATTTTGCCACACAGCTTTCAATTACTGATGTTAACAGAAGGCGGGAGGGGGACACAGCTTTCAATCATCCATACTAAGCCACAACACATCCACTCTGGAAAAGGTCTCTCTAAACTGAAATTCTGTGTCTGAAACCCCCTATTCCCACTCACTGCTATATAATGCCAGATGTAGTCTGAGATGGCAAACGAAGGGCACACTGAACCAATGTCTATTCTCTATCCCGGCCTATGGTCTGGAGGCTAACAAAAGCCCCCAACGGGAATTTCAATCCAGTCAGGGCTAGGGTAAGACAAGAGAGGCAGGTGGGGTGCACAGATTCAGGAGGTGAGGTCCTGAAACCAACCTGAGAAGGAATAGCTCATGGTGCTCCCAAATTTATTTTAAACGGCTAGGATTAAAACTTGTAGGACTTCCCTGGTAGCACAGTGGATAAAGAATCCACCTGCCAATGTAGGGGTCACAGGTTCGATCCCTGGCCCAGGAAGATTCCATTTGCTGTGGAGCAACTAAGCCCGTGCACCACAACTACTGAAGTCCACACATCTAGTCTGTGCTCCACAACAAGAGAAGGCACTGCAATGAGAAGCCCATGCACTGCAAAGAGCAGATAACAATAAAACTGCAAATAAAATAAAACCTCTCTCCTCACTAAAAAATAAAAAAACAAAAACAACGTTATTTGAAAATATTTTAGTTCTTCCTTTTAACATTTGTTATTTGAAAAATAATTAAGGAGATAGTGGAATTAACGATTATCCATAATTTTGTCACATTTTTGAGAAATAAAATCTCCTCCATTATAACTACTGTGAAATTCTAGTCATTGTTACTAACCATTTGGTGCATGTTTCGGGCACTTTTCCTTTTACACACACACACACACACACACACACACACACTCACTCACTCATTCATATATATTTTTACTTAAAAAATTGAATCATCTTTAACACTTACTTAAAGAAGCACTCCCTTCAGCAATGTTAAGGGCCATCATCTCCTTAAACTGTACACCTCCGGTGTCTCTCTTCCCTCATCCTGCTCCCAAACCTGTTATATACATCATCTTGGTGTCCTTGCTTACTTTACCTGCTGATTAACATGTTTTTTTTGAGTCACCATAATATTCTTGTCTGGATAATATAGGAACCACGTTTCTGTTAAGACTTTTCTTTCCCTCTTCATCAACTTCCTTGCTTCCTTCCTTTCACTTCCTGTGCATTCACAAGAAGTAGGAAACAGAGTAGGTATGTGTTGGTTCACTTTAACGGTGTAGAATAAACAAGGCATACAGACACTAAGTGGCCTTTAGAGGCTGGCAGCAAAGGTGAGCCACCTCTCAGTACTCAGGGGTCTAAGGATATTGCTGGCAACCAGCACTGGGGAAGGAGAGGTGCTCTCAATCTGTACCCCAGAAGACAAGGGCCAAGGGCCAATAGCCAGAGCTCCTCCCCCATCACTGGAGAAGCAGAAGAACTGTGAGGGATCCTGGGCTTACACCCTTCTGGGTGGTCCTAATGGCTAACCAGACCCAAAGTCTGAACAGTTTGCTGTTACAAATTCCTCACCCCAGGTAGAAATTTTAACTCATCCTCAAAAAAAACTTCAACAAAGAAGCAGGCAGGGCCTTATTGCCATTACAAGCAGAAAAGATGGCTCCTCATATTTTAAGCCAGAAGCCCTTGGAGCCCACTCACCTGCAGTGAGGCCATTATGACTTGTAGCTGCTTGGGCCCCTGGGGTGCTAGGGTTATTTTATGGAGGTTGTGGCACAGGTTAAAAGCCTTTATATTTGTGGCTCAGATGGTAAAGAATCTGTCTGCAATGCAGGAGACCGGGGTTCAACCCCTGGGTAGAGAAGATCCCCTGGAAAAGGGAATGGCAACCCACTCCAGTCTTCTTGCCTGGAGAATTCCATGGACAGAGGAGCCTGGCAGGCTACAGTCTATAAGGTTGCAAAGAGTCGGATACAACTGAGGGTCTAACACTTTCACTCTTAAGACTACACTTTTAGGAATCTTTTCTATAGTTTGCTTATAGAATAAGCAGGACCTGCAAAGGTCCCAGTGAGAACAATGGTAAGGGCAGGTGCTGGGGTGTTGCTACATCACATCTCTGGGTGATTCAACATCCATTGGTCTATAAGCCTATGAAGAGATTTCCCCCTTTGGTTCATTGGTTCTGTTTTCTTCCCTGATACTCTAGGCCGCCACTCCAACTCTGTAGCCTAGTTAACTTCTGCTTAAATCTTTTACAGTTCAGGTTAATGGTAACATATCAGCTCGCATACACTGAATGCATTCAAAGAAGTCAGAGCACTGCCTGGAACACAAGATGTGCCACCTGCAGCATCCTGCATCTATACGGACCCACTGTTCCAAATGAAAACTGTGAGGCAGGTAAACAAATTCAATCATTGTGGAAAATGACTTGGTGATATCTAAAAACAGTGAAGCTGCATATATGCATGGAATTCTAGTGCTAAGTATACATCATGCCACAATTCACACGTATACAGAAAGGTGTCTGCAAAGATGTTCATTGCAGCACTGCTTACAATGGTAAAAAAAAAAAAATGAGACACAATTCTAAGTGTCTATTAGTAGGGGAAAGAGAGAAATAGTATGTGCCATTTTTATATAGCATTTAGAGAATGAATTAGCATTTATCTCAAAGAGATAAAGCTGAGTAGAAAAACATGTTGAAAAATGTGAGTGCACGCTGAGAGCCTTTACAGACAGTATGATACACACAGACACATACACCAGATGGCCACATGCAGTAACAAATGGAACTGGGGAGAACCCCAAAGAGGATTTCAGTGTTAACATGGAGAGAGGTCAAATAAAAATGTTAACTGTCACATAAATATGTATACATGTCTATATATATACACACATGAAAAATTACAGCAAAACATACAAAAATATACATTCCAAATATATACATTTTGGCCCTAATTCTATTTTAAAGAAAAAAAAGGAAGAGAAGAAGGAGAGAAGGCACGTTTTAGGAAATCAGAAGAATTCCTTCACGTTGTCTTAAGGATCCTGAGAAAGCTCTGTGTATGTCAAAGGCTGATGGCAGATGATAGGAAAGAGAAAAGAGTTTTTAAAAATGAAGTTAAGAAAAACTTTTATAAATGCATCTTTAATCAATACTATCCTTAATAATATTCCAAGACTTTAGTGTAGATGGAAAACTTAGGAGCGTATTAAAAATAGAACTCCATATCCTGCTTACCCCGGCCTGCAACATTTTAAATCAGGAAATCTTAAGTGGAACCTAGCAATCTCCTTTTCATTTATCTATTTATATTAATAAATTTATATATAGTTATATATAAATGAATTTATTATCATTTATGTATAAATATATAATTTATATATAATTAATATATATATCATTTATATATATCTCCTTAGTACAGTAAAGTCTTTTAAAATGTATTGAGAAGCACTTAAAAAGAAACATAAAGTAAATGAAACTTGCAATTTTAATGTAAAAGTCTATTTCCCTTTGCCCAAAAATGAATAGCTAACAGTTGCTCTTAAAAGAAAATTTTATATCTTGATGATGATAAAGTCACTTTATACAAAGTTTATTTACAAAGCTCTATAAAATGTCGATCCTGTAATAGAACAATAATTACACTGTACAATGTACACCTGGGATGTTAAAGGCATACTTGCTGAACTTATAAACCTCTTATAACTAACAACTAACTTCAGTGGAACAATTCCAGTGTTTTAATTAAAGAATTTGAAAAATAGATACATGTATAACTGAATCACTGTGCTATACACCTGAAACTAAACACAACGTTGTTAATCAACTGAAAATGAAAATGAAAGTTGCTCAGTTGAGTCAGCTCTTTGTGACCCCATGCACTCTAGCCCGCCAGGCTCCTCTGTCCACGGAATTCTCCAGGCCAGAACACTGGATTGGGAAGCCATTCCTTTCTCCAGATGATCTTCCTAACCAGGGATCGAACCCAGGTCTCCTGCATTGCAGGCAGATTCTTTATCATCTGAACTACCACTATGCTCGAATACGAAATAACATTTTTTTAAAAAGTCACCAATGTAGAACAACATAGTTTTAAGCTATCAAGACTTCGTAATCCATTATCTAATGAGGATATCCTCTCTGCTTTCCCAAGCAGAGTCGGGGTACCCCTCAGGGTTCCCACAGCCTTTAACTCCTGCTTGAGATTAGCACACAAATCTATGCTGTAGCTTAGATACATGTAGCTTGGACATGCATTCCCCCAACCCAGGCTATCAGTTCCTCCCAACAGGGAAGGGATCACGCTCCCTTTGATACCTGTGTATAGCACAGTGCCTGCCAAGCTGCAGGCACTCGATAAATATTCCTTTGAATGAGTCAGTATACCCAAACAAGTCTTAAACTTGAAGATATCCAAAGAAGAGAGAGTTTCCAGCACAGAGTTGGCAGACGTATCTCTAAAGGATCGACAGTAAATATTTCAGGCTTTGAGGGCCACACAATTTTTCTTGCAACTTCTCAACCAGCCAGTGTAACTTGGAGGGCTGCCATAGATAATACATAAATAAAGAAAAGTGCCTCTGTCCCAATAAAACTTCATGAACACTGAAATCTGAATTTCATATAATTTTCACATGTCATCTAATTATTGTTCTTCTGATTATTTCCAACTATTGACAACTCTACACAAGCATTCTGAGCTTGTGGGCTGTATAAAAATTAGCAGCAGGGTTTTCCCACTCCAGCTCTAGCAGATCTGGGCAGATGGGCAGGAGGAAGAAGCTCAAGATACCAGACAAAGTGAAGTAGACTGAATCTAAGAGAAGAAAGGGGTCTGTGTTGAATAAAAACCCAGTGGACCTTCACAGTACCTAAAAATGGGACAAAAGGACACAATCCAAAAATAAAAACAACGCAGTTTTTTGTTGTTGTTCTTTTATAAAAATTTTTAAACAAGTTCTACCATAACAATAAAGTTCATATACAACGAACTTCTGACTACCTAAGGAAGTCAGAAAAAAAACTGATATAGTTAAAGGTCATTAGTAATACTAGTTATGGGAAAAGACCAAAGCTTCTTGGGTTAGAGTTTTACCCCTATCTCAAGCATTGCTAAGGTATATTCTAATGTATATTCTCCTTTCTCTCTGATCCCCATTCTCAGGTAGAAAACCAAATGAGCAACAGAAGTGGTCAAAAGATGGGAAGCAAAAGCTGAGAAAAGGGATTCTGCCTCAGAATACCCAAAGATTGATTGTCCTGTCCTGTCCTATGTTTTGAAAATCATAGATGTCTTCAAAATTAAAAGAGGCTCAGAATCAGAGTCTGCTCCATTCATTAAAAGTAATTATAACTATGTAAATAGCACGCATGGTCATTTTATAAAAATAAAGAAGGCAAGGGAATAAAACACAAGCACCTAGAGATAACACAGTTAAGATATTGCTGGCTATCCTGTTTTCCTTAACTACTTTGTGTGTATGTATGTATGTGCTTTTCTTAAATGAAAAAATAATCCTCTTTATTTTGTAGATGGAGGCCTTGTATACCGAGGTCTGGCACACTTGCTCAAGATCATGAATAAAATGACTTTTACCTATTGTGCCAACACTCTCTCCTACCACCTCCTAATAGAAATAAATCATCAGCATCTTGGATAAGTTAGTGCCTTGTTAGCACAGGTGCTCAATCAGTTAATACATGCTGGCATGAATGAGGCCAGCTGGGCTGTCCTGTTTATCTCAGTCAGGCTCTGTCCAAGTCAGCTTCATCATAAAAGCTGCTAATTGTCAAGCAATAGAAAAGATCAATAGAAGAGATGGGTTTTGAAAAGATTTTTTAAAAATAATACACTGTTAGCCAGACTCATTGGGGAGGACCAAGTAAATAAAATCAGAAATCAAAGAGAAATTAAAAGTGATATCAAAGAATAATAAGATTACTATAAACAACTATGTGCCAACAAATCAGACAACCTAGAAGAAATGGATAAATTTCTAGAAACATTCTATCTTCCAAGACTGAATCAGGAAGAAACAGAAAAATGAAAAGACCAATCACTAGTAATCAATAATCAAAAAACAACCACAGAACCAAAGTCTGGGACCAAACAGCTTTACAGGTAAATTCTCCCAAACATTTAGAAGAGTTGGTATCTATTTCTTCTCAAACTATTCCAAACAACTGAGAGGAAAGAATACTTCTGAACTCATTCTACAAGGCCAGCATTCCCCTGATACTAAAACCAGACTAAGACACTATTAAAAAAGAATTACAAGCCAATACCCCTGACACATATAGATGCAAAAAATCTCAAGTAAAAACTAGCAAACTGAATTCAACAATACATTAAAAAGGATCATACACCACGATCAAGCTGGACTTATCCCAAGCATACAAGGATGATTTAACATCCAGAAATCAATCAACATGATATATGACATGAACAAAAATGAAGGATTAAAATCATATGATTATCTCAGTAGAAGCAGAGAAAGTATTTGACAAAATCCAACATGTATTTATGATTAAAAAAAAACCTCTCAACAAAGTATAAAGGGAATATACTCAACATAATAGGGTATAAAGGAAATGTATTCAACATAATAAAGGCCACATATGACAAACCCACAGTCAAGATCATACTTAATAGTGAAAAGCTGAAAGCTTTCCCCCTAAGATCAGGAATAAGACAAGGATGACCACTCTTCCCACTTTTATTCAATGTAATATTGCAGATGACATGATACTACATAAAAATCCTAAAGACTCCACCAAGAAAACTTTAGAATTAATAAGTGAATTCAGTATAGTTGCATGATACAAGTATACAGAAGTCTATAGTGTTGCTATATGCTAATAATGATTTATCAGAAATTAAGAAAAAACTCCACTTATAATTACATCAAAAGAATAAAATATCAAGGAATAAATTTAACTGAGAAAGTGAAAGATCTGTACTCTGAAAAGTATGACACTGATGAGAGAAATTAAAGATGACACAAATAAGTGGAAAGACAGTCCATGCTCAGAGATTAGAAGAATTAAAATTGTTGAAGTGTCCATACTAGCCAAAAATCTTACCTATTCATGGCAATCTCTACCAAAATATTCATGGCATTTTCCACAGAACTAGAACATATAATCCTAAAAATCTGTATGGATTCACAAAAGATCCCAGTTGGCCAAAGCAATCTTGAAAAAGAAAGCTGGAGATATCACACTCCCTGGTTTCAAACTAAATTACAAAGCTACAGTAATCAAAACAGTATGTTACTAGATAAAAAGCAGACACAGCTCAATGGAACAGAATAGAGAGCCTAGAAATAAACCCACATTTATATGGTCAATTAGTCTACAACAAAAGTGGCAAGAATATACAATGGGGGAAAGACAGTCTCTCCAACGAATGATGCTAGGAAAACTGGACAGCTACATGCAAAAGAATAAAACTAGACCACTTTCACAGACCATATACAAAAACAAAACAACACACCTCAATACAGATTAAAGACTTAAATGTAAGACCTGAAACCATAAAACTCCTAGAAGAAAACACAGGCAGTAAAACTCTTTGGCATCAGTCTTAGAAATTTTTTTTGGATCCATTTTGGATTCTTTAGGCAAGAGTAACAAAAACAAATGGGACTACATCAAACTAAAAAGCTTTTTAATAGCAAAGAAAACTATTAACAAATTGAACAGGCAACCTACTAAGCAGCAAAAGATATTTGCAAATGGTATGTCTGATAATAGATTAATATCAAAATATATAGAGAATTCATACAACTTATTATCAAAACCCAAAAAATATGGTTAAAATATGGGCAAAAAACCTGAATAGACATTTGCCAAAGAAGATATATGGATATCCAACAGGCACATGGAAAGATAGTCAACATCACTAATCATCACAGAAGTGCAAATCAAAACCACAGTGATATATATCACCTCACATATATGAGAATGGCTATTATCAAAAAGACAAAACGTAAGTGTTGGTGAGGATGGAGAGAAAAGGGAATCTTTGTGTACTGCTGGAGGGAATGTAAATTGGTACAACCACTATAGAAAACAGTATGACAGTTTCTCAAAAAAGATAGAACTACCATGTGATCCAGCGATTCTATTTCTGGGTATTTATCTGATGACAACAAAAACAGTAATTTGAAAAGATACATGCATATCAATGTTCACTGCAGCATTATTTACAATAGACAAGATATGGAAGTAACATAAGTGTCCAATGATGCATGAATGGATAAAGAAAGTGTGATACATACACAAACACTGAAATTTCACTCAACCATAAAAAATAATAAAATTTTTCCATTTGTGACAGCATGGATTGACTTAGAGGGTATTATGCCAAGTGAAGTCAGACAGAGAAAGACAAATACTTTCGATTTCACTTACATGCAGAATCTAAAAAACAAAACAAACGAACAAACAACGAAATAGAGACATGCATAAAACAGAGAACAAACCAGTGGTCACCAGAGGGAAGGAGTGGGGGTGGGAGGGTATAACAGGTGAAGGGGATTAAAGAGTACATAATTCTAGTAATAAACTAAATTAAGTCACGAGGACATAATGTACAGTATAGGTAATACAGTCAAGAACATTGCAGTAACTTTTGGTGACAGATGATAAGTTGACTTAGTGTGGTGATCATTTAGTAATATATAAAAATAGTAAACCACTATGTTATACACATGGAATCGATATGGTATTTTTAAGCCAATTATACTTCAGTAAAATTTTTTCAGAGTCACAACACATTAGCAACATGATATGGAAAGGAAAACCTACGGTTTTGCCTGTGTTCCCTTCCTCTTTAACCATCTGGTCTGGCCAGGGAGATGGACTGTGTGAGACATGCAACAATTCTGGGAGAAAAACTTGTCCATGTGGCACGCAAAGCAGTTTAGGTGGTAATTCAAGTGAGAAGGAAAGTGTGACTCTTAAAGCAGCAAAATGTTAAGGTTATCTTTGAATAGTGAGCAAAAGAAAACCCCACTAGCCTGCTAGACTGAGAGGCAGGTTTGAAATGGGAAACCCCATTTGCTTGGTGATCTAAGGAAATGTGTTCAAGCATGTCTAGTTCTGGGACTTGGTTAACCAAGCTCACACCTTCACTCCTTCAACCACCTCTAAAGGTGATTCTGGGCCCAGGGTACGTATGAAGACATGATCTGAAGGGAGACCACAGGCTCCTGTCAAGAGCCAGCTCATGAAAAACAGAATCAAGCATTCTGGGGAACTGAGCTGGGCAACCAGGTATTAGAGAAATATCTGAAAGCAATGTTTGTTTTTTTCTATTTATCATTATGATGGTCCCACCAACTACAAAACAATGCATAATAAAGTCATCCAGGCATTTACAAGAATTGTGTTTCAGCAACTCTTGTGACTACCTAATATTTTCACTTGCCTGGAAACCTTTGAATGATGGCCTCCAATTTTTCCTTAGACTGCCCTCTCCTGTGACAAGCAGTGCTAACAAGAATGTTAGCTGAGTACCTGGCTTCTACCTCACCACAGAAGTTGAGTGCATTACACAAGGGAGGTCACTGCACTCTCTTTATTAGAAACATTAACCTGTAATGGAACCACAAGAAGAAAAGGTGGTCAGAGGTGAGATATTCAAAAAGTAGTGCTCCAGGGCCAGCATGAGTTCCCTGGACATTTTCTACCCTTTAGTTTATTCATTATTCGACAGATATGCAAAGCTTTGTTGCAGGCAGTGTGGCAACAGACAAATTTTCAACCTCAAACTGTTTAAACTTCAGTGAGAAGAAAACAACAAAAAATAAGGCAAATACATAGTATGCAGTATGTTACATGTATACATGTATGATGATACATGTTATGGAAAAAAATCAGCAGCGTTCATGGGTAGGGAGCACTGGAGCTGGAGGCTGCCATTTTAGAGCAAGACCTCACTGTAGAGAGAGAGGAGGGAGAGCGGGCAGAGCAGTTCTAAGGATTCAATGACTGAATGAATCCTGCGGTACAGAAAACGAGACTGAAAAGGATCAGCCAAGGAGACAGAGGGGAAAACTGTTGGAGCCAAACCCTTCTGGACACAACTGCGGATCAGCTCTTCTGCCCCAGGGATGGAACTACATTTAGGGAGGAGCAGCGAGTGTTCCTCTAGCACACATTGGAGGCAAAGTAGAAACATAGGCGCAGATGTCATGGACTGTAGACATTCTCCTGTTGTACCTCTTCTGTCAATGAAACAGGAAGCATGATCTGATCTTAGAGAATCATCTAGAGGAGAAGAGTAAGATGGCACACGGACATGGAGTAGGATGCAAGGCACGTAACTGCCCTTGAGGTTGCGTTCCAACATCCGATAGCTCAACTCGTTCTCAGTTACTCCCAGAAGACTGGCAATAAATTCCCTTCTTTTTAAAAACTAGCCACAGTTGACTTCTGTTGTTTATAACCAAAGATCTAATGCACCACCTCTTCCTTGAGGCCTTAAGATTACCCGATTTTCTCATTGAAAGTCTGACTATAGTGAAACTGATTTTGTTCCATCAGACTATGCATCTCCAAGTGCGTAAGAGTCTCTTGCAGTGGACCAACCAGTCAAATATGATGGGTTCCTCTACCACTTACTGGAAGAACCAAGACATACTGATTTATACTTACAATACCTAACTGGTAACACTAAATCAGCATGCTAAACTGCTCAAAGAACACCATTTCAATGCATAGGAGAAAGCAGGAAGGACTGATACTGAAATTCAAATTGCCTTAACATTTCTTCAAACCCTCTTTTGAGTTAAACCATCAAAGTGTCTACCAAGACAGAATGAAAATATACAACTGTCCTTAGAACTCTGATTAATTACCGATTTCAGTGACTCAAGGAGGGAAACCCACGTGAAGACTGCACAGAGGGGGAACTGGAGGCAGAGAGGGGGAAACTGGAGGCAGAGAGAACCATTTTCACACTGGATGAGACTTTAATCTGGGAATGTCATCTGAGAGGCAGTCACACTAAGAAAGAAGATAAGTCAGACTCTCCCACAAAGAGAAACATTTCGAAGATCACAAAGATGACTGGGAATTTCCAGACCGTGCAGACTAAGATGAGTCCTCATGATATAACGTGTTGTTCCTCCTCCAGGAAATTAAGAGTTATTAAACTGCAGCAAAGAGAGCTGCTTCTGAGATGAAATCAGCCTTGCGACACCAAGAAGCAAGAGACTGAGGGTGAAGAGTCTATAGCCTCCCGTGGAAATTAGCACCACACAGCTTGTTATTTCAAACAGGTGCACTGCTCCATAGGCCATCTGAATCACGGAAAGCTCCAAACACTCATAGGATGCTGTAAGGCTTGGTGTAAAGTGTGACCTGAAAGCAAGTATCAACAGCTTTCTCCTGGCTCACCCCTCTCTGGCTCATCCTTTGCTAGGAAGAGTAAGAGAGATGCTCAGTCCTTTGGGCCAAACATACACAAACTGCCAAGAAAACAAAAGCCAAGTAGAAGGAAACACATATACACATGCGAATCTCCCAAGTGGATCAGAGCCGTGGGTGCTGCTTCTCAGCATTCAGCCGCAAGGGTTTTACTTGCCAAGAACAGAACTGTGGAGAAAGCCCCATCCCGTCAATAACAATGCCTTGCTTGGGGGTAATCATTAGAACAATTTCACCATCTTCCCTCATGTAAGGTACAGCGCCATGACCCTTCTTCCTCCATACCCTGATCTCTCACACAGACCGTAAAAGTGTACATGGACGATGGACATACTACTTGCCAGATGCTCTTTTAAGAGGATTGGTGGATGAGTTAACCAAATTCTCACAAAGACTCTAAGAGGATACATGCTATTATTGTCTTTAGTTTTCCCAGAAAAAAGGGGGCTGAGGTGAAGGCGTAGATGATTCTATGCTACTAGGGGGCTTCTCGGGGAGGAACAAAGCAGAGAAGGTAACCCCTTCTTGGTTCAAGCACCAACAGCTGCTCATCTCTTGGGATCACCTCCCAAGAAGCTACCTAATGACTGCTACTCAGGATGCCCAGCTCCAACCATCTGTTAGTCAAAGGTTTCCCCTTGGAGGTTTTTTTTTTTTCCATACTCCTTTGCTTCCAGGCCATGTGCATGTGGATGGCAGCTTGTGTCATGTCTCCCTGTGCTGGCAGGGGCACACTGTATGGGCATGAGGCCTTAAGCTATCAAGCTGCACCTGTATGAAATGATTTGGAGGCTACACAACCAGTCCCCACAGTGCTGGCTGACATATGCACAGGAGAAGCCAGAAGAATCTGATTTTCTAATTTAAATGTTTCTGATACAATTATTATGTATCCGTATTCAGATGAGAAAACTTGGGCATAAATCAGTGAAGTAATTCACACAGGGTTTCAGAAGAGATGGGTAAAACTAGGTAGTCTGGCTCCAGAATGTTCTCTCTTCACCACTGTGCTCAAGCACCTATAGACGAACTATAATCACCCCAAAATCTGCCAGTTGCCTCACTGCAGCTGCCATGTTTGAGCCACCGCAGTCATGAGTTCGTTGAAAAACCAGTCAGTGTAAAAAAATAAGTATCACAGATAATATTCACTGAGCAATGCAAAGAGGATGCGGTGAGAGAGGGCTTTAGTGCACAGACAGTGCATCAGTCACTGACGCTGAGCCAAAGAGAGACCTTTAATGAAACTACCCCTGGGGCCAACACATAAGAAATCTGGCTCATAAGAGTGGAGATAAATGAAAGAGAGACTAAAAAGACAAAGAAAAAAGATCGATGAAACTCAAGAGCTGGCTTTTAAAAAGGTAAATAGAAAAGACAAACCTTTACCTAGACTCATCAAGAGAGAGAGAGGACTCAAAATTAGAAAAGGAAGGAAGGGAGAAAGGAAGAAGGAAAGATGGGAAGAAATCTGGCCCTGGTAAGGGTTGACAAAAAAGAAACAAAATTGTGTTCACTCTTGATGATACTCTCACTTCTATAAGATCCTGAAATAATAGGGGACATCCTCTCCTTTGCTCCTCCCTGAATTTGAAAGGGAACTCCATAGGTGACTCCAGGGGTTCAAGAGAGGAAGCATCAGAGGTGTATCAAAAACCAGGAAAGTCTCTGAAAAAATTAACCCAAACAGAAGTGGAACAAATCAAAACAAGAGACCTAAATCAAAGGAGCTCTAAGACTACTGAGCATTAACAGCTTGAAGCCAAGTATTTCCCCTTTCAGAATGGGTATTTCTTCTGATGTGAAAGATTCAGTTCCTTGAATTCAGAAATTTTGTTAATATTTTCTTTTAAAGCAAAAAATTTGAACTTGTGTCTTTCCTCCTCTAACCTTGAAGGCTGGAAGGTCACAAAAAGAGAGAGACTACTGGGTTGAAAGTAAGTGAAGGTCTGGCAAGTAGACTAAGGCCTGAGTTCTGATATCACCTGCATTTCCATTAATTTAAAGTGCTAACGCCTGTTTGCTTCAAAATATGTGCTTGTCCTCTTTGTAGTGGTCCTTTAAATAGATTTTCCTTTGGCGCCACCAAAAATAGCTAGAGAAGGTCCTTTGAGAATTCCATTCTTAGTCTTAAAAAAATGCACTCTCTTCCCTGCCCCATACACGTAAACAGGCCTGGAAGCAGTATCTCTTACTTCTTCCAGGGACCTTCAATCTATCAGAAACAATAAATCTTTCAGGACAAAAACAGAACTGATGAGGGAAATAATTTCCCCAGCCCATTTCTGCTTGTTCATTATGGGATCACCAAATATCAAGGCCCTCTTTTGGGATGAGCAGACCAAGGTCTGAACAACCAAATGTCTACCCAGGGTCAGGCAGGTAGGGGACAGGAAAGAAATAGGCCAGCCACAACTGGACTATTGTTGTTGTTGTTCGGTTGCTAAGTTCTGTCCAACTCTTTGACTGCAAAGTAGCAAAGCTGCAACTCTTTGCAATCACAGCCGGAACTGTAGCACGCCAGGCTCCTCTGTTCTCCACTGTCTCCCAGAGTTTATTCAAATTCATGTCCGTTGGGTCGAGGATGCTATTTAACCATGTCATCCTCTGCCACCAGCTTCTCCTTTTGCCTTCAATCTTTGAACTAGGCAAGCTGAAGAAGGCATGCCCAGGGGGATAGGGTGTAGCTCTCTTCAGTTCCAGCCAACTGCTCCAAGAAGATCTCAAGTTTTCCAAGTAAAATGACCCCTGTTAAAAACACTGGAAATCTGTCCAAATTTTAAAAACAGCAGTGTGTGGGACAATACCAAATAGAGCACATGTGTGGGCTGCTCTGGCTGGAGGCCCTTGTTTGCAACTTCTAGGTGAGACACAAAGATAAAGGAAGACAGACTTCCTGTCCCCTGACAGCTTATGACCCAGTAGGAGTGAGAAGCTGCACACCATATAAACTGTCCCCCAGGGTGACTGGGATACACAGTAAAAGGGGAATAAGCAGAGGCTATGGGAATTCAGGGCAGCACAAGGGCACTTGAGGCAGAAACGATTTTTATAGGCAGCAACATGGGAGCTGAGGCTAAAGAAAAGGGAGACTCTGGCTGGCAGAAGCTGGGGAGGGACCTTTCCTAACAAAGGGAGGGGAAGGAGAAGGTTGAGATGGGTAAGAGGTGCTTCGTGCTTCTACCCAACAAATACTCATGCACATTCACTGTGCACCAGGCTGTAGAAATGCAATGTGATCACAAGCAATGAAGATGAGGCTGCAAAGTCTGAAAGATTCCAGCCAAGGCCTTGGGAAGCCATATCCAGAATTCTGTCTTAAGAACAGGGGGAAAGCTGCTTTTGAAGTCTTTTTTAAACAGGAGAATCACATGTTGGGATCTGCAGTGTTCCAAGTTTCCCCAGCCACAGGGCATGTATTCTGTGGCCTGGCAGGGAACCAGAGCAAGCTGGGAAGCAGTCTAGGGAAGAGATGATGACAGCTTGACCTAGGCTGGCAGTAATGGACATGGAGGAAACTGGATGGATTCACAAGACAGTTAGAGGTTAAAATCACTGGAACGATATGTTCGAGATAGGAGTCGGTGAAGCAGAAGCCAGATAGGCCTGGAGAAGGTGGCCCACGTGGCTCTATGGGGTCCTCAGGCCACACCACCCGTGGCCCAGCAGTGGGTGTCTAGCAGTTACTAGAGAGAAGATGGTTCCAAAGCCAGGGTGTATGGCCGAGGAAAGGCTGCCAGAGAAGCTCACAGGAGCTTTCCATCTTAGAAAACCATCATCTCAAAAGTACTGTTTTCTTTTAAATGTGCTTTATAAAATTCCACGCCTATTTTGTTTGGACTAGCCTTGATGGCAAGGAAATGGGAAGTACTGCTCATGTGTTCAACAGCTCTTTAAGAAGCTAAATCTTCTAGATTTGGGGTGAAAGAAGAAGGAATAGCAGAGTATCTGTAAGATATATGCTAACATCAAGTATCCACGTCTTTACATTTTAACCTTGAGAACTTCAGAAATGCTAGTTAACTACCAGGGACCAACCTCCTTGCTGCTAAGCCCTGGCAGTGATTTTCTTTATAACCACAGGCATCTTTACAGGAACCCAACTCACTCTGCATGTAGATTAAGGAAATGTAAATAAATCATCCATAACTTGCAGGGATGCCTGGAGGTACACTAGATGGTCAACTCTTGATAACTTGTGGCAATGGAGTCTACATATTTTGACAAAGCCTCACTTGTATGCCAAGCAGCTGCTCCACAATATTCCATGGATTCAACCATGTTGCATTATGCGTATAAACAGTGCATATTTAGCGAAAAAAATCCACATATAAATGAACCCACGTAGTTCAAACCCATGTTGTTCAGGGGTTAACTGCAATGCCTTTCCGCCTCTGGACAACCACTTATACTCATGCAGAAATGCAACGTAACATCTTATAATCTTGAGAGGGGCTAGCCAACACAATGAAGTTGGCTGTGAGCAGGGCCATGGAAATAACGCAAGCACTTCATGAGCCAAGAAACAAACCAACCCTTTGGACTTATTTTATGTAATGAGATAATAGATTCCCTTGTAGTGTATAAGCCACTGTAAACTTGATTTTGTTTCTTGCAGCCCAAAGCATCTCAAATGATACAGTACTTCTTTGGAGAAGCAAGAAAAGGGCTCCCTGACAACACCCTGGGAACGAAGGAATGGTTGCTTCAAAAAAGAAGAGAGACTAAGATTTATCTCTCAATCAGTGTTTTGGGAAAACCAGCTATGAAAAGGTATTGTTAACAGCCACTCCGGATGTAAGGAGAGCGCTTTGGAATCCTCCCATGCAGCATAAACACTGTAATAAAGTTCCAGTGAGCCACTGTGAATGGTATGTGTGGGGATATACAACATACTTGGAGTCATAATAATATGTAAACGTCAGGGAACGACCATGAAATTAGTCTTTATTAACTCATCTACTCTTATTTCCTTCTACATTTATAAGACTGGGGATTTTATTTTTTCTTTTTTTTTTTGCCCCCTTCCTACCTGATGAAAACAGAGATGCACATGATTGGATGGGGAAGTCGAGAAACCAGGCTTAAAGAGGTTAAAAGATTTCCACAAGGTCCCACAGCCAGTTGGGGACAATTTTCTTTATTATTAAAAATTCTTTGTACGTGATTTTAGAACAAAATCATTTGCTGAACCCTCAATTTAGTGAAAGGAGAATTGTAGCGGCACGGGAAATCAAAACTGATTTTTTTTTTTTTAGTAATTACAATATGCAAGTAAAATCTACTTTTTGAACTTGTTGTTCTGAGTTTCTTCTTCCTTATTTCTAATATCCTCCTAAATTCCAATCCATCCCTCCCAAAATAATTTATCCCTCCTAGAAAACGCCTTCATATGGCCATTCTGGAGCCCAGTGATTTTCAAAAGATTGCATCTGGTTTACCTGGGAAGTAAATCAGAAATGCAGATACCCAGGCAGAGTCCAGTTTAAAAGACTAAGGGTGGGGCCCAGCACTGTCCATGTAAACAAGCTCCCCAGGTGACTGCAACTGTGCTTTGAAGCACATGACTCCAGACTGTATGCTTTATTCCAGGTTCGAAATAGAAAACATCTAATTTTTACAGCAGATTTAAGCTGGAACAACAAAAATATGTGCAGAGCTGCCTATAATTTTTAGGTTCCCTTGGAGGTCTGAAACTGACCCAAGAGGTCTGTGATTTGGATGAACCCTGGTAATCATTTGCATGGAGGTTTGGAGTTTCTTTTCTTCCTTCCAAGACTTTTTCCTTCCCTGAATGCATTTCTGGTTGGGATTAAATATAAAATGTCTTAACTCTTCCTCCACAGCTAAAGGAAATCAATTTTTAAAAATGTTTCAAGAGTGCTTTAAAAAGCACACAAAATATCTTCCCTTTGAACCAGACGCCTGGGACACACAGGGCAAACAGAGTAGGTAACGAGAGAAGTAAACACCAGAGTTTTCCAGCAGAACCAACCCCGAAACTAAAACTTAGAAAGGAAGATGACTGTTAAGTGGACCAGAGGAACAATAGCTCAGGCATATCCTCGGATAAGTTTGAACCTGAGAAAACAGGAATGAAACAGACAAACCTCTTGTCCCAAGTTAACTTTCCCTTCTTGTTAGATTTTAAAATAGGACAGTGTTGTAAATGAGAAGAGAGAGTTTATGTGGAATCTTAGACCTCCTCTGGGTGCCCAAAGATTTTTTCAGACCTAAATAAATACTCCTTACTGGATTCAGCATGCATGCAGGCTAAGTTGCTTCAGTCGTATCCAACATTTTGTGACCTATGAACTATAGCCCACAATGCTCTTCTGTCCATGGAAATCTCCAGGTAAGAACACTGGAGTGGGCTGCCATGCTCTTCTCCAGATTATCTTCTCAGCCCAAGGGTCAAACCCACATCTCTAGTGTCTCCTGCATTGGCAGGCGGGTTCTTTACCACTAGCACCACCTACTCATCTCCACAAGAGATTTTAAATCTAGAGCCGCCAGAGACCAAGAACACAGCACACTGAGAACAGGAGTCTGCGTGTCCTACCACCAGCTCTAACCAACTCCCTCTTACAACCATGAGGGCAGGTCTATATGTAGATTTCTTAATGATGATATGAGCAAAGGACTGCCACAGACCCTCACAGGACCAAAAAAAAAAATTGTTGTTAAGTATCAAAGGTAATACAATGCTCCAGAAATGCTATAAAATAAATAACTCCAGCAACAAAATTGGTTTAAATTTGTTAGAAGGCAGAAAGTCAAGGTCCCAACTTTAACTTGCACATTCCAGTTGTACTTCTCCTTGGCTCAGGGACAAAGACTGAACTTCATGGGGTGGGAAGAGAAGAGGGTGGAACCAGAGGGACAAAGTGAAGCATCCACCAGAGATGAATAACCTCCATGACTCAATATCTACCTTGAGGGTTTTGGATTTTTTAAATTTCTATTTATTTTTCTTTGAGGATCTCTAACAATCCTCAGGGCATTTTAAAAATGGGAAGATTCAGTTCTGGCTCTGCTGGATCACCAATGACTCTTTGTCTCTCTCAGTCCAATTAAACTCTCATCACAACTGCACAGCTGGAAAGGCCTAACTTCTTTCAGCTGCTTCCTGTCCTTTCTCCAGCTGCTCCCAGCAGGTATGAAGGCCTTCTAACACCCAGTGGCCATAAAGCAGTCACGAATGAGCATCACCACACATACTTGGCCAGAGGGTGTACCTAGAAATTTCTCTGTTCTGGTGCAGGCCATTCAAGTGTATAACTAACATCTAAACTAGCTTTTCCATTTCACAAATGCCTGACTGGGTTATGTGGAACAGGCACCACACCTTCATCTGAGAGAATCTGGAACTACTTTTTAAAGCCCAGTTCTCATTATTTTCAACACATTTCATCAGGATTCTTTGACATCGGAGTGGGAGGGGCATTCCCCTGTTCTCGGTTATGCTTAATTGTTTTTGAAAACACAAGTTTGACATGGTATGGCAAGAAAAAAATGTGACTCGAAATAGAATACAGCAACCCTTGACTCTGCCTGATTGCTTCTCAGAGGCATGTAAACCACTCTTGTTTATTCATCATTAATATCTGAATAATTTTATGGTGACATCTATACTCTCTCTCCAAAATATCAAGTGCTCAGTAGAAATGTAGAGCTTCCTGGTAGCTCAGCTGGTAAAGAATCCACCTGCAATGCAGGAGACGAGACCCTGGTTCAATTCCTGGGTCAGGAAGGTCAGCTGGAGAAGGGATAGGCTACCCACTCCAATATTCTTGGGTTTTCCTGGTGACTCAGCTGGAAAAGAATCCACCTGCAATGAGAAAAACCTGGGTCCAATCCCAGGGTTGGGAAGATCTCCAGATACTGGAGCTACCCACTCCAGTATCTGGCCTGGAGAATTCCATGGGATTGCAAAGAGTTGGACATGACTGGGTGATTTTCAGTTTCAACTTTCACTAGTAGAAATATGAAAACAAGCCATCATAATCTCCTTCAGCAAAGTATTTACCCAAAAGACATGACTTAATGGCAGAACAATGCATGCATAAGGGCTGAATTTACAATGTATCAGTTCCACAGAATGTAGACTTTATCAATTCAGGTTAACTGTTATAGTCTGTCTTTTCTTAGACTGTAGTCTCCAATCAAGAACATCCATCAAAGTTAACAGAAGGTTGGAACATACACATATGCAGTGGCTGATACAATAAGGGGTATCAGCAAGGCCAATCCAAAACAGGTCAAGCAACAGTAAACACACAAGAATTTCAAACAGTTCCAAGACTATAAGTACTCCTAGCAGGAAAATCAAGTCCCCACTGATTTCCTCAGAAGGCAAATGAGCATTTGCCAATTCCTCTATTTTTTATACTACTTCAAGGCTTTTAATACATGTAACTTTTAAATTCAATGACATTATAGAGAAGGGGGAGACTACTACCCATATTTGACAGATGAAGAAACTAAGGAATTGAGAAGTCAGTGGCTTGTCCAGGGCTAGTTAACTGGCTTGTTAAGAACAGAATCAACTTTAGAATCCAGGCCTCTTTATTCCAAATCCAAGGTCTCTAAACTTGTAACATATTCCTGTTTGCCCTCAATCATCACAAGACCATGTAACTCCTGAAAAGTCTGCTTTGTGATCTGATAACAGGGAGGACACATTTCTTGACTTTGATCATCACAAGAGTACAAGCTGTCCTGCAAACTCTGCCCAATGGCCTAGCCCTATGGGCGCCTCTTCAGCCTACCCGGCAAAGCCCATCCAGTGTGTGCTGCTGTTACCCGCTGGAGTTAACATTTCACAAACTTCTTTCCTATGCCTTTAGCACACCTGATGCAACAGTGAGAAAGGGAAACATAGGCAGAACCAAAATCAGTTTTTGTGCTAAGATAAGAACTTCCCAGGACTGAAGAAAGGCCAGCAATCAGTATTAAACCTACTTTGCCAAGTGGTTCATGAGCAGCTGTAACATCTGCCTATTTTTCTCTGGGAGCCGATGAACAAGGCTGTGGATTTCAGAGACCCGAGACTCCTGATTCTCCAGCTCTGCAAAGGAAGGAGGGAGGTAACACTGGATCAGAGTTACAGCTAAATCACTTTGCACGACGAAAATCAGAGGAAAATAAAGGTGGGGCACAACAGAGAGAAGATTTCTCACAGGTAAGACCCTGTTCTGTGTACTCATGACTAGACTGACTGGATCTAGAAGAGCTTTTAATAGTGTCTTTCATGACAAAGTTCATGAAAAAATAAGACTGTCCAAAAATTCAAGCCAAAATGATGATGTAACGAAATGCAAACAGTCACCTCCTCACTCAGGAGTGGGAATAAATTTGAGAGAGGTTTGCTCCTTAGAGTGGCAGCTTTGTTTCAAGGAAGGAAGGAACTTCATGCACTCATTAAGTGATGAACAAATTGTACGTGAACAACACTGCGAGGGTCTCAAATATCAAAATAACATCTCAAGACTGCATCAAAGACATCAAAGGAAATGTCCAGTTATTTCCAAGTCACATGAAACAACCAGCCAGGGAGAAGAAAGGAATGGCAGATAAAATAAGGAAATGTTTCTGCCAACCTGTAACCTAAACCATGATCTGTCACATTCTAATGGTTGCACTTGGGTACGTGGCTTCATGTCTCTGGGAAACAGATTGATGGCACTCACCATGCCTATTTATAGCTCTGAGGTGAGTTTTAATTAAAGAATGGTTGCTATGGGTTTGGAATTTCTCTGAGAAAGAAATCAACATCATCTTTACTTTCAACTTTCTCCCAGGTCTTTCTCCTGTTTTATGGGGACCACTCTGCATGAATAAGGCCACCAGAACATGAGGTATTCCTTAATGAGGCAGTAGCAGCTACCAGGGTAAACAAACTCAGATGGCTTAAAGGAAGCAGGGAAAAGCACATACTATGGACATAACAGCATGGTGGGGGGTTTGTGCCAGATTTAAATGTGATAGAGAATCTTACTTCCCCTTACAGGAGGCCTGCCCCACGTAGAAAGATTCCAGTATGCCTAGGGTAGCTTGTACCTAATCCCTATGTACTTTAATACCAGTAATATGACGCCCAGGCTTGCACGATATAGCTGAAGACTGACCAGAAGCTGTAAATGCCAGCCATGATGGAAAAGAGGACTGAGAAGTTACATAAACGGTGTCAGATTCAGGGAAACATCCCGTGCTCAATTTAGGTAATGGGCAAAGTCTGAGTCATTCCGAAAAATGTTACCTCCAGGGCCAGCAAAGGCCCAAGGAGTTATAACTCCAATAATCAAAACTAGAAACTCAAATTTGCTTTTTTCACCTTTCCCCTTTGCTGTACCACTACCCCCCAAGTCACTTCTGAAGTTTCTCCCCTCTACTGTAAACTCAGTATGCTAACAAGGTCCTTAGCAAAACCCGACTTGGTTTTGCTTTCATTCTGTGACAATCTTATGAGTGTGAATGTGGGTACTTTACATGCAGAATACAAGGGGTTAGGTAATACTTATTTGCGGATACTTTACTTTGAAATAAGAGAAATCTATTCCCTTTCCCTTAAAACTGTGGCAAATAGAAAACTTACTTGCTGCTTTAATGAAACTTCTTTGAAACTGGTACATCATGAGTGGTCCTGGAAGCATTCTGGAATAAAAGGATATACACTAGTCAGTTTAACAAAAGCAATCCTATTCTCACTACCCAGCAGGCTCCCGATGGTGGACTCTGTTACATTTCTCAAAGACAAAGATGATGGGCAAACAAGAGCAACTCAGTTTAGTCCATCTTAGTTTCCCCTTTGAAAGGGTCCTGAGATTTCACCTGAAATGTTCACTTTTTCTCCTTTTATAAGGGAATAGACAAAACTTACATTTCATAGTCACAAGCCAGAAAAGTGCTAATGTAGAAGTCTAGCACAAATTGAGAGATTTCCTTTTCAGTCAATGACTCACTCACAACAAGAGCATTTTAAGATGTGCCTGAAAAACAGGCAACTAACCCAACATTTGCAATCATCAGCTCTTAAACTCTTGTTTTCCTGGCAGCTTGTTATTAATCACTTCATCTGGAAACACTATGAGAGACTTTTGTAGGTGTTTTTATAGCAAAATCACTATGGAGTATTGCTCTAGTATGCCAAAGGGTTAGAACCCTAAATATTAGGCATGACACAATCAAATTTTACCTGCCATCATAAAAAATATATATATTTTATACATACTGTCTATTAGCTAATCAATATCAAGATGCACAGATAAGTACTACATATAAACCTATAGCATCTAGGTTTCATGTACTCTATTATGGTAGTATTTGGTGTATGAATATGTTTAACTGTAAACTTGGGTATTTTTACTGATAGTTAAATAATAAGCTTCTCAACAGGATTATCTATGGTCCTTGGTTCAGATTTCATTTTATTCTCATTGGATCCCCTGATTTAACTCTTAGTCATCACTTATATGACATCTTTCTCTTGATAGCAAGAGCCTTCCAGCAATTCCCCAACAGCCAATAAAACCGGCATCACCAATTCCTTTTGTGATATAAATCTTAACAAACTTGTACAAATGCTTTTGTAATTCACGATTATAGTTCTCCTCTTTGTTTATGACTAGACCCCCACTTTCCTGTTCAAGAGGGACCACAGTGGAGAACTATAGCATCCCTATGCTTCACATCTAGCATTCCTTTCAGTCCCCTTGGAAACTGAGATGTGAGCAGCTAGTCAATCACCCACTCCCTTAATAACCAACGGGAAGAGTAGGAGGTAGCAGGAGTAACACATGTATTATTACAAAAAAAGCAGTCTTCTCTCCAGTGAAGTCATATTTTCCAATCTAAGCAGGAGGAGTTAAAAAGGAGTGCCATTAAAGTTCTCATTTTTAAGGAGCAACATTAGCAACACACTCTATCTGTGCAAGGTGCAGAACTCTCAGAATATATAGGGTATGTAATCATGCATTCTCAACACAATGGGATACGTGATTCCTTGTTTTCTTAGCTGATTACCCAAGCACTATAGGAAATACCATATTTGAGGTTCTGTTAAAGGCTGATCATAAGAGTAGCCTTCTCGAAAAGAGCAAAGCTTCCTATATCATTCATGGCACCACTGCACAATTGCAATCCATCAACTCTGGATGACTGATAATTGGTTTGACCAGCTGAGCTAATTGCACCCACACATAAGCTGTTTCCACATCTCAAACTCCCACCCAACAGTCCTCTGGAAGCTGAAAATAAAACTGCTTTCTTCTTGATTGCATGATAACAAGCTGGCACCATGCCCTGCAAATGGAAAGTCCCTACCTTAGGTAGGTCTTCAAAGCACTAGTGATGGTCTTTATCTCCCACTCGGCACAGATATCCATTTCTGTTTCAGAAGCTGTTTTGGGGTCTAAAGAGAAGAAAAGACAATGGGTAAAACAGAGCAGAAAATAGAGCTAAAAAACAATCACAGAAGCATTCAATCTCCCTACTAAACAAAGAAATCCAAAGTAAAAACAAAAATGACAGCTAGTTTTTCCTGATTGAATTAGAAAAAATGTTTAAAAATCTAAATATCTACTGCTGGCAAAAATGCAGTGGAACAGATCCTCTCGGAAATTGCTGGATGCAGATGAATTAATGCAAGAGATGTGAGAAGAAATTTGGCAATATATATAAAGTCCTAAAAATGTTTATACACTTTCAAACAGTAATCCCACTTCCCACAATCCATCCTCAGGAAATAAGACATGAGAAAGTTACATACACTCAAAATGTCCAACCTACCACTACTCTTGATAACACCAGAATATATTTTAAAAGAACAACCTAAACAGCCAATGATAAAATGATTAAGTTAACCGTGGTATAGTCCTGATGGAACAGCATGCTGCATTTACATGAAAATGATAACTACATAGCAAAATGGAAAATGCCTGAATTATCATGCAATGTCAAGAGAAAAAAAAAAGATTTAAAGTTTTGTGAGAAACTCAAATGGCTGAAAGGAAATATTCTAAAAAGAAAAGAGTGGTTGGAGAGTGGCAGAATTGTGTTTTCAACTTTTTTAAAACTATGACTTGATTCCATTACTTATATATTTTAAATTGCCCTAAACCAAGATGTGCAAAAAACAACCCATTGTAATTATATCAACTCCTGATCATTTCTTCATCTCCTCTGTCTATAATTCCAAACAAGTGTGTGTATTTCAGGTAAATGTATTCTTTTAGTCTTTCTGAGTAGAACACAGGCAGGCAAGAGGAGAGGCAGAGGTTGGGAAATAGGAACTGTTTCCTAAACCAGCAGAAACCTGTATTCTTGCTGGCAAGAAGTTAGAAGCAGAGTCTCTCAGTGCACTGAATGGACAATCCAACTTATAGCAATTTGCCTCCCAGCTCCCATTCCCATTTCTTTCTGCACAGCAGTTCATTTCATTTTCAGCTGGGCTGCTGCCCTTTTCTTACACCTACTCTCCATGCTCAGGTGAGCCCCTATCTTCCAGGTTGGCAGGGGAGGATGAGATGTCTCTGAACCCCGGGACTGGTTCAGGGATGGTCCAAGACCTAAGCCAGGCCAGTTGGCATGAAGTCCAGGACTTGTGTAGGAAAGAAGAAAAGGCACTCGCTGTGCACCTGGGGGGTGATACTGCTGCTCTGGATGCCACTACATGGAGCCAGTAAGTACAGTCTGACAGACAAAGCCACGGGGAGAGGCTGAGAACCCAGATGACATGGTTTGAGCCCCTGTAGATCACCATGCCTTTTTAATCAAATAGGCCAAAAAAGTCCCTTTTTGCTTAAGCCAGTTAAGGTCATGTTCTCTGTTCTTTACAATCCAAAGAGGTCTAAATGTTGTAGCAGGTAAACGGAGACAGCAATCAGACTCTCTCTTTCTGGACAGTCTCAGAAGAAAGAGGATCCTCCTGCAGGGCCCACAGCCTTGCAGCTGGAAATGAGTCTGCAGGTGTACAGGACACATTTTCCATTTACTTTCATCCTAGTAAGCAGAGGTCTAAAATCATGAGTGGCTTAAGGATTTAGGCCCTAATCCCCAAGTAGGGGCACAAATCCAGTTGGTATCTACTGCTCTCAGTGTGTTCTGACAGGGCCCTGGTTAAGTAAGCGTTTGGCTCCAAATGGCATAACATTCTTTTCTGGCTTTGCCATCTCACACTCCCTTAATGGTTTGTTTCTTCCTGTGGAAGTGTAGGTACCAAACAACTTCACTTACCATGACCTTCCTCCCTCCCCATCCCCAAGACACATGGAAAGCTGCCATAGTACATGGTTCTTGGATGCAAGACAAATGTTACTGTACATTTTTCTGAGGAACAAACCAACTTCTACCCAAGAAGAGTGAACATGACACTAAATAAGCAGCAGTTGGCAGGTCTAGGAGTTGTGAACTGTTCCATGAAACACATTTAGCAAACTAATGATTAGCTTCCACTTATTCGGGCTCTGTAACCATAGGAATATTGTGTAACATTACAGAGAGGAGAGTCAAATTACAGCCAGGCTAAAGGGCTTTTTATAGCACTGATGAGGCAAAGTTCATAACTTGAGTACGTTCATTTTAATTAATTTAATGTGCAAACTAAATTGAATACAGCCTCCTAAACTACCCCATTTTCAGAAAGTACTGCCAACTGACACCCCTCCCTACCAAGCTCCCCTCACTTACAGAAGCTTTCTGGCAGCACCTGCATATGATACAGAGACATAATTGACAATTTCCTTCATAACTCAGTACATTTCTTCCCACCAGGTCGCTTAACGATTGTGGACTTCTTAACACTGACCTAAGCTAGAGAAGCAGTCCAATGTACAGAAAAGGCATCATATAGACAGAGTGAAGTGAGTGCATTTTCTCCTCAACCTACTCCCTGCATGAATTCAGAAAAACAGGAGATATGGGCTGGAAGTGAGGGTTACAAGGGGGAAATCGTCTTAGAAATGTCACACTGGATCACAGAAGATCCAGTGATCCACTGTTGGGCTGTTGACAGTCACTAGGGATCTTCTAGGTGAAGGGATTAGGAAAGTCACCGATACACCCCTAATCTCCTAATGCTACATTATAATGTATGCATATTAAAATATTTTCTTTAACTGTGAAGGTAATACACTATGGGGTTAAAAAAAAAATCACACAAAACAAATACATATACATCAAAAGTAAAACTTTTCCTGCTAGAGGTGATTCAATACCAGTTTTGTCACCAATACAGTATATTAATGCACATATATGGAATTTAGACAGGGCAATGACGATCCTACATGCAAGGTAGCAAAAGAGACACAGCTGTAAAGAATAGACTTTTGGACTATGTGGGAGAAGGTGAAGGTGGGATGATTTGAGAGAATAGCAGTACTGCTGCTGCTGCTGCTGTTAAGTCGCGTCAGTCGTGTCTGACTCTGTGGGACCCCACAGACGGCAGCCCTCCTCCGACCCTGGGATTCTCCAGGCAAGAACACTGGAGTGGGTTGCCATTGCCTTCTCCAATGCATGAAAGTGAAAAGTGAAAGTGAAGTCGCTCAGTCATGTCGGACTCTTCACGACCCCATGGACTGCAGCCTACCAGGCTCCTCCGTCCATGGGATTCTCCAGGCAAGAGTCCTGGAGTGGGGTGCCACTGCCTTCTCTGACTAGCACTGAAACATGTATGTTACCATATGTAAAATAGATGACCAGTGTAAGTTCAGTGTATGAAGCAGGGCACTCAAAGTCGGTGCTCTGGGACAACCCAGAGGGATGGGATGGGGAGGGAGGTGGGAGGAGGGTTCAGGGTGGGAGGACACATGTGCACCCATGGATGATTCATGTCGATGTATGGCAAAAAAACCAGCAGAATATTAAAAGAAGTTATCTTCCAATTAAAATAAATTAATTAATTAAAAACAAAATACCTGTTATGTGCATGTGTAAGTGACCTCTAACAGTGTGTACACGAACAAGCAGTTAAGTGACTATGTACAGCTTTCTAAAACCACAAATGGAAGCACACTCTGGATGCCATTCTGTGCACTGCTATTTTCATTTCATAATATCTTAAGAAATAGTTTCCTATTAGTAGACAAATGTATCTAATTCACAGTACTTCACTGTACCATACTTAATGCCCTCATTCAAAGAGATTCAGGTTGTTCCCTAGTTTTTGCTATGGTAAACAATGATATAAACCACTGTTCCCTTGTAGATTATCTTACCTACAGAAAAAATTCCTCTAAGCGGAATTTCTGAGTCAAAAGGAAAGTGCATTTTTAATTTTGAAAGATACTGTTCAACTACCTCTCAGAGGTTATACCATTACATTTAAGAATGGGTGTGACTCCCTCCTCAACTCCTTGACAACAATGAAGAATCAAACAATTTGATGTTAGTCACTCTGATAGGTTAAAGAAAAACAGGTCATCTATTTTAATTTGCATTTTTGTCTGAGGAGGAAAATTGAGAATCCTCTCCTGCATGTGTGTTCTAAAGTCAAATTTACTGAAGTATAACTCACCTTTTTAAAGTATACAGTTCCATGATTTTTGACAAATATATATAGTCATGTAATCACTGCCATAATCAAGATATAAATCATTCTCCTCACACCCTCTCCAAACTCTATCGTGCCTCTTTCTCCACAGTCACTCCCCTCCCTCCATCTCCAGTCCCTGGCAACCCCTTTCCATGGCCTAATACTCGTGAAATTCACCATGTTGCTGCATATACAAGTAGTTCAATCCTTTTATTACTGAGTAGTATTTAATTTTATGGGCATATCACACTGGCTGTTTTCAATTTTTGACTGTTATGAATAAAGCTGCTATAAATATTTGCAATGGGTCTTATGAACTACGTTTTTGTCTCCTAAGTAGATACTCAGGGGTAGAACTGGGTAAAAATATGTAGGAGTAGGTCATATGGTAAATATGTTCAACTTTATCAAACCTATCAAATGGTTTCCAAAATAGTTGGGCTATTTTGCATTCACAGTAGCCAACAGGAAAACTAGTTGCTTCATATATCTGTCAACAAATGATACAACTATGTGTTTAATTTTCAAATTTTAGCTCTATTAGGTATGCAAAAATAACTCATTTTTAAAATTTGATTTTCCTTAATGACTAATGATGTTGGTCATCTTTTCATGTGCTTTTTGGTCATCTATATATTTTCTCTGGTGAACTATTTGTTCAAATCTTGTGTCCATTTTAAAAACTGAATTGCCAGTTATTTTTAATACATTCAGGCTATGAATCATTATTCAGATATATATTTTACAAATATTTTCCCTTGATCTGTAGCTCATCTTTTCTTTTTCCTAATATATTTTAAAGAGCAGATTAAAAAAAATTTGGATAAGGTTCAGTTAATCAGATTTTTCTTTCATGGTTCCTGCTTTCTGTGTTCTAGCCAAGAAATCTTTTCTAAAACAAGATAGCAAAGATAGATTCTCTCCTATGTTTTCATCTTGAAGTTTAACAGTTTTATCTCTTCGGTGTACGACTATTAGTCTATTTTGAGTCAACTTCTGTACACAGTTTAAGATAAGGGTTGAATTTATTTTTCCTCATACAGATGTCCAATTACACTAGTACCATTTGTTGAAAGGACTGTCGTATCCCCCACTAAACTACTTTGACACCTTTATCCAAATTAATTGACCATATATACGTGGACCCTATTTCTGGATTCTCTTGCCTGTTCCACTGATCTTTATGTCATTCCTTACTATATAGTCTGAATTTCCTGCATATAAACATGAGTTGTATTTTGTTTTTTGTCTTTTTCTAAAATCTTGAGTCTTTTACAATATTCATGCTCCATTATATCTTTGAGAAAGACATTTATGTAAATATACTATCTCCTCTAAGAATACTATCCTTTAGGTCTAAAGAAATACGACTTTTTTCTGTTTATCCTATAGGCAATTCTTTCAAGACTAGATTTGATACTTAGCAACTTGATAAGCAGATCTGTTTATCAAAGTATTTCCTGATTATAAAAGCTGTACCTCTTAAAGCCTTGACTCCTTTTCCATATCTAGTACTTAAGAACCCAGAGTATCTAAGCTGCTTCTGCTCTAAGGCCCAAGCGCTACTGCTGTCTCAGGTCCCTTAGGAGGCCCTGCCTGAAGCAGCCCTGTAAGTAAAGGTGGTGGTCGGTGGGAGGAGGAGAGAGGAAGGGGAGCGTCCATCTGCGGGCTCCATTCTCTAGAACTTGGGGCTGTGAACAGCGCCCTTACTAGCTCTCAGAAGGGTCAACCCTCCATCCAACAGCACCATCTCCCAGTTCTGTTCATCATTTGTCTGCTCTCCTTTACTGCTAAGTAAAATTGGAAGTGCACCATGCACGGCTTCTCTGCCAGTCCTCAAAGATTTGTGGCTGTTTCTGCAAGCCTTTGGGTCTTAGAAGTTGCCATAAGAATATTTGTTACTTTAGCGTTTCTTCAGAAAGAAGCTTTTGCTTGCTTTTATTTATGCTATTCTGTGAAGGGTATGAGAAATGACAGGCACAGAAAAAAGGTCCAGAGGAGTCAGAAGGATGGTTCACTGTGGGATCAGAGATCAGTCAGTGAGGACTGCTCCTGTAACCTGGCGCTTCAAAGCACAGCAATTTAAACCTTCCATGTGTTCTCTGTAGCACTAACCTTAAACATTAGTTTAAAAAAAAAAAACCCAAAGACAAAACAGGATAAAGTTCCAGGATAAGAAGGAAAAAAAGAGCAACACTAAACGTGCATTCCTTCAACACCACTGTGAGAAACTATAAAGACACACACACACACACAAAGGGACAGAAAGTTTCAACAGCACAGAAAATAAGGCTCACAGTCAACATTCTACTTGTCCCTAGAGGATCATCCCCCAGGCAGAGTTCCGGAGAAGCCCAGAGGAAGACCCACAGTGGGGAACTATGTGATAGGTGACTGTTTTCCGCCCACTCTGAGGTACAGCCCGCGCTACCCCAGGGAGGGGGCCACGCTGCACTTCGCCCACCCCACCACAGCACAGCTCAGCGTCTTGAGGCTGCAACCAGGCAGTGAGATGAGACTGTGACAGACGTGGAGGTGTGTCTGCTTATATAAAGGGAAGTGAATTCAGGAGGGGAAAGTTCTATAACAAATATGAGAATCACAAATGAATAACCACAGCATACTTCACATTAACCAGGAAGTAACTCCACTTCACCCACAACCATGACCATACAGCAGAACCACGAGAAACCTTTTCATGAGTACAGGTAGGTCCATACTAAATGAAAAATTTCAGAGTACCAGAAACTTTGACGGAATCATGTATAATAGTGCTCTAATTTCATGAGACAGGATGATTCTAATAGGAGTCATGAAAACAGCAGCAGAGTAAGGAGTCTGCTGCTGCTGCTAAGTCGCTTCAGTCGTGTCCGACTCTGTGCGACCCTATGGACAGCAGCCCACCAGGCTCCTCTGTCCACAGGATTCTCCAGGCAAGAATACTGGAGTGGCTTGCCATTTCCTTCTCTGAAGGAGAGTCTACTCACAATGAATTCAATTGCAAAGGTTTATAAACCACTCTGTGTTCAGGTGGATTTAAAAAGAAGATTAAAAAGCTGATAAAATACTTGTTCACATAAAAAACAGAAACCAAAGCACTCAAAAACATTTCAGAAAACATTTGTTCTGTATTATAAATAAAATTCAGAAAAATATGGATACTGTGAAATAAGACATCAAAGCAAAAAAAAGAAACACTGAAATAATAAAGGTGAAATGTAGAAGGCAGAAAGGTAGAAATGAAAAGAGCTAAAATAAGTCAGGTAAAAACACTGATAATTCAATTACCTAATTAAAATGTGCATTATAAATAGCAAAAAAAAAAAAAGCCCTAAAGAAATTAAAACAAATGGCATGGATATGGGGTACAAATTTTAGAATGTTTGCTTATGATGCAAAGAATCAAGACAGAAAGCAACATTAGAAAGATGAAAAATGAAGATAATTTATGTTTTTAAAATATTAAGAACTCAAGAATAACAAACAGAAAGAGAATTTGCTTTTCTTTAGAAAACCATGTGTGAAAACTCTTCCACTGGATTCCAATAGGTATAAGAGAATGACTAAATGCTGATATTTAAAGCAGTGACGGGATTTCCTTGGTCCAGTGGTTAAGACTTAAGTGATTAAGGGTGTGTGAGTCTGATCCCTGGTCTGGGACCTAAGATCCCACATGCCTCTAAGCCAAAAAATCCAAAACAGGTATCAAACAGAAGCAATATTATAACAAATGTGATAAAGACTTCAAACAAGGTTCACATTAAAAATAAAATAACAGAAAGGGAAAAATTTCCTCCTCATATAGTTATTTGTCAATTGGGTAAGTATTTGAGGAAAAGAAGGGTTAGTTTTTATTTTTCATGGCTATATTCCAGGTAGATTTTTAGGAAAACAAAATTTTTGCAGTCCTAGAATGGAGAAGGTCTTTTAGGCATGATCCGGCTAGGGAAAAGACTAGGACTTCATAAAAGTTTTAAATATTCATAAGACAAAACAAAAACAAAAGTACCCATATAAAGTTCAAAATAAATTATAATCTGAAAGAAAATATTGGTAACATAGCTTCCATACATAAGAATGTCTTAACATCAAAAGATGAATATATCAATGGAAACCTGGCTGACAACATAGACAATTCATGAAAGAATAAATATCAGCAAGAAACCTAGAAAAAAATGGTCAATCTCACCCAGAATATATTTTAAAATACTTAAAATTTATATGCAAAAAAGTAACAGAGAATGCTAGTATTTTTTAAAATACTTATAATTTATATGCAAAAAAGTAACAGAGAATGCCAGAAAAAAATGGCCAATCTCACCCAGAATATTTTTTAAAATACTTATAATTTATATGCAAAAAAGTAATAGAGAATGGTGTGTGGTAAAGGATACTCTGACAGAAAGTTTGGGAATATCAATTAAAGGCCTTAAAAACATGTACATACCTTGACCCAGCAATTCAACATCCTAAACACATAAAATTTAAAATAACAACAGCTAACATTTATTGACTAACATACAGAGGCTTTGGACTCAGCAACCCACATGCATCTTTTCTTTAATCCTCTCTTTATTACAGAGGCAGAGGCTATTATTACAGATAATGAGACAGAAGACATATGGGCTTAAATAATTTGTGTAAAGTCAAATGGACAAGCAGTTTAATTACAACGTGCTCAACTCCAAAAGGCATGCTCATAACCTATGCTATCCGGCTTCTGTGGGGGTGTTCACCTCAGCACTTTCTAGCATCATGAAGAACTGAAAGTAATCTACAGATCTGAGAAGAAGAGGCTAATTAAAATGTTATAGTACATCTATATAAGACATGACCAAAAAAAACAACATTATACTTTAGAAGAATGTAACAGAAAATAGACACTATACTGTTATGTGAAAGAAGATTGCTAAAAAGCAGCATATATACACCATGTGATCTGTAAGCATTTTTAGTTATATGATGGAACTACTACATTTAAAAGGTGACAGTAATATGATAAAATAGTAGAGATTATCTATAGTCTGAAAGACTTTAATTTTCTTCTTTGCTACTATAACTTTTAATCAGAAAAAGGGTATTTAAAATCTGTACATGAAGAGACAGACATATACTGAACATGCATAGACAGACCTATCTATATTTTTTAAATGCTGAATCTAACTTTAGAAAGATTTACCTTCACTTAACATTCAGGGGGAGAAAAAAAACCAAACAGTACACACATGGAAGCCACTCTATTTCTAGGAAGCTGTACATCTTCTTCCTCTTCACACTCTTCAAAGACATGGATCAAGGGCAGCTCTTGGGATGACACTAGCAGATGGCCACATAGCATATACTATGAGAAATTCTGGCAAGCATTCTTAAGAAACTCGATTCTGCAAAATACAACGCTTTCAAAGTCTGGCTCTTCTATTCCTCCTCCCACCTAACATCCCCCAACTTGAAGCAACCAAAGGAAGCTTCTGGTTTTGCTTAATTCTAACTCTCATTTTCAATAATAAAAATGCACTCTTTCACTTTGAGAGACTCTGACCAACAATCCAAATCTTAGTGACTGGTACATGATACAGCATCCAGTGAATACAGAATGAAGGACTAGAGGCTGAATGGTTCATACTCAGCCCAGCCATGTCAGGGAGAGGTTTTGAAGTATAAGAGTCATATTTTTTTACACTCTTGGCTAACCCAGTCCAGTACAAGTATGAAGAACTGATGAAGATGAAGGGAGACATGGCTCTGCCTTCAGGTCTGGAGTTTCTCTGGGCTAATGGGTGATCCCCTCAGTTCCAAGACCCAGACTGTTCAACTTAACTGACAGTGAGAATCCCAGATATCCTTCTCAACACTTGATTAGATCTTACACTGTGGTCACCTCTCAGTTCTGGTTGAACCTCAGTCTGGAATCCAGTCTATCTGTAATGTCCTCCTGGCAGAGACAGCTGGCCTTGTGACTTTCAGCTGTTGGTTATTAGTTTCTCATGACATTTCTCAGATGTTCATGATTATTTTGTCTGTCCTTAGGAAAACTGATGAAGCGAGCAGGACAAATATCTTGTTCAAAGGTCACTAGGAGAAGTGATAAAAAACAAGATCTTTTCATACCACTCTTTGCTTAGCACAGATGAGCTAAGATGGTTGGTTCTCTTTTAAATTAGCAACCCTGTCTAAAATGTCATATTTCTTTTCATTAGTGTCATCTTACACAATCATCTGCTGTCTTTGAAATCTCTTTGTCCCTTTGACTCCCCTGTATTTAGCTGGTTACAAGGTCCTGCTGATTCTCTTTCTCCACTCATTTTGAGGCTGTCCTTTCTTCCTGACCTCAGAGCAGCTCTCTGGTTCAGCAGTTGATCACATATGCTCTGCCTAATCTATCCCAACTGTCTTATTCCTCCATGTGTTTCCAAGATCATATGCATGCTCCACATTGCCACCAGCATTATTCGCCTAAAACTAGCATCTGATCAAGTTAAATCTATGTTGACCATATACTTCAAAAAAAAAATCACCCAAGAAGCATTATTCCAAAAGGCACTCCCTCATCATTCTATTAATAATCCTGCTCAGTCCCCAGGATTCTATGGACCAATCCCTTTCCCACCCCACCCTGCACACCCACCAACCTCCCAGAGGTGGTGCGGGATCAGAGACAAGCAAAGGATCCAGGCCATTGGGATCTATCTGCTGTAGGTCATGCAACTGGCCTGAAGACAGTGAAATGAACTGCATGGATGGCCCATATGGATCAGTCAAAGTCCACCCTTGGGACCTTCTGTCAAAACGATCAGAAAAGACACTCTCCACTCAGTGATACAAGTTCCAAGGACCACTAATGCTGGTTTATCTATGAACCTTCCTGCAGGGAATACAGCAAAGAATATAGGAAGACAGGGGCTCACAGATAATGAGACACCAGAAAAAAGGAATGGGAAAGGCTGCAACAAATGTGGAGCCGCCAGTCCATGCCATGCTTCTGCCAGCTTGGACTCACCAGTAATGTGAGCAAATAAATGCCTATTCTGAATTGTCTTCTTGACACTTTTGTGTAAAAAGAGTACTCACACAAACAACTCCATTACTTTGAAATTTTAATAGCGTCTTACTTCCTACAGAGAAAAAAAAAAAAAACCCTGAACGCCTCAGAACAACATTTGAGTTCCTCAATCAAAGGGGCCATCTCAGATTTCCAGCTTTAATTCTCCTGTTCCAGTCTCAAGTATGTTCAGATATTAAAATAATAATAATGAAATCAATACTCTTGGTTCATAACATTTCCTGAATCTGAGTTATTATTCTGTTCTCCCTCCACTACTCAGACCTTCAGACCTAGCTCCCACTGGGCACCAGCATCATATCTTACATAAAAACTTTCTTATGTAAGCGTAACTGCCCCCTAACTGGATACTCCATGAACAAGGAATGACTCTATAAAGTTTCACCTCTAGAACCTGACCATCTCTTTCAGAGAGCAGACACTTCACAAATGTATGTAGCTCTGATTGGAAATGAAAGACTAAGAATAGATACCTGTTAGACTCTTCATTCTTTCTTACATCAGAACTTTTCAAAAATTAACTGCATTACTATACAATCCAGCAACTGCACTCTTGGGCATTTATCCTACAGAAACAAATTAATTTTCATTACTTTGTAATTTTATATACTGTACAAACACCTGTACAGTGTTTACAGCTGTTTTATTCGCCCCCAGATTAGAAACAATCCAGTCATCCTCCATTCGATGAATGGCTCAACAAACTCAGGTGCATCTACACCATGGAATATTACTCAGCAAAAGAAAAGAACTCTTGATACACAAGACAACTTGAACAAATCTCAAAGGAATTTAGCTGTCTGAAAAAAAGCCAATCTCAAAGGTCAAATAGTATATGATTCCATTTAAAAAAATGTCCCTTGAAATGACACCTTCATTCTTATTTTGGGAGCTTCCCTGGTTGCTCAGCCAATAAAGAATCTTCTGGCAATGTGGGAGGCCTGGGTCTGGAAGATCCTCCTGAGATGGGAATGGCTACCCACTTCAGTATTCTTGTCTGGAGAATCCCGTGAACAAAGAAGCCTGGCAGGCTATGGTCCATGGGAATGCAAAGAGTTGGGCACAACTGACTGACTAACACCTTCTTTGAAATGACAACAATCACAGAAACAGAGAACACATTAGGAGTTGCCAGGAGTTAAGGATGAGGGTGAGGTGGGAGGTGGGGCAGATGAGTGCAGCCATAAAAGGGATCCTTGTGGTGACTGACCTGTTCTGTATCTTGATCACATCAATATCTTGGTTGCAATACTGTATTATAATCTACTATTAAAGTGGATTAAAGTACCCAGGATCGCTCTATATTAGGTCTTGTAACTGCACGTGAATCTACAATTATCTCAAAATAAAAAGTCTAGTTAAAAAGAAAAAAACCACAAAACACTAGCTATATCTCAAATCTGAACCAAGAATCAGATTCTCAGGGCAAGAGTACCTCACAAACAATCATAGTTTCCAACAAAAGATCTCACAGCAACTATCATACATTAGAGTTTTGCTTAAAAGAAGTGAGAAGAGAATTTTCCTGATTAATATGAAAGAAGAGTTTTCTTTACACATAAAAATTATTTTCAGAAACTGCGATGGCAAAAAGAAATGTCAAGTACTAACAAAGTGAAGTGTCCCTGCCCAAAACACTTGAGAGTGGACCCTGAGCAAGTCTATCTCTAACAGTGCACGGCTGGACTTCCATGGGGATGAGTAAGAGCCCCCAATCTGTGAAATCTGATCCGTTTGCCATTTAGAGCCATGTGACTCACCGAGGCTGCCTGCATTCATATCTAAAAATACAGGAAATCTGCAGCCTAGGCAAATTTGGCTCATTGGCTCAGGGCTTTTTGATTCAAATGCTGCACATTTAGAGATCGTGGTTTTATATTTATACCAGCCAGCTGCAAAGCAGGTTCTGCTGCTCAAATGACAGAGACTAGGTGGAAGTCTAGAAGCGAAGAGGCTCAGAAGACTTATCTGCTTCTATACATTTATCTGGAAGTCACAGGATGACACCTCAGTCACTGGGAACATGAGATCTGAAGTCCTCTGCAGGCTAAAAGGATGACTTTTCTTAGGCAAAATGGGTGTGCCCCATGAAATGCTGGTCTTCAAAGAGGACAAAGGGAGTGTCATGAGCTATTAAAGACAGAGCAGGGTGTGGCGATCGCATGCGCAGTGGAGTACCACTTGGACTGGTGGCGACCAACTCTACAGAGAGGGTGTGCCACCTTGGACCTGCCATTTCTTGTTTTGTCTAGTTCCTCTCAGTATCTCCTGCAGTAATGCCTGAGGCCATGACCACTGGTGAGCAGGACAGTTGATATCTGAGAATTACCTCTTGGACATTCGAATTCCTTCTCAGGAGGCTCCCCCTTCAACCCTTGGGACCTGCCTGGCAGAGCCCCTGCACTCACCCATCAAGACGCTCAGCAGCTTCTGGACTCTGGAATTGACCCCCACAATTCGGTAGAGTCCTTGCTCATTGATCCCTGAGAAGAGAAAACAGTGAAGATTTAATTAGAGGCACGTCAGAACACTAGTCAGGCCAGCCCAGCCAAATGCACTTTTTTCATTTTCTCAGGACTTCTAAAAGCTTCTCTAATTAAAATTCCCTGTCACTCAGCTCTGCTCTTAGCGAAGGAGTGGGATGTGGTACAGCTGTCTAGGATTTCATGGATGTGCTGCACACTTCAGCCCTCATGTTAGTTCAGTCATCACAGGGGCATGAAACGCCCTCTTCTCTTGCCAAGGTAGCATCTGAAGAGTTTTGAAAAATGTGAAATCCACACTTCTACATGTCATATTTAACTAGTTTTTTCACTTAAAAAGCCAAAAGTGAAACGATAAAATAAGTTCACACTACAAAGATAAACACTTTATAATCTATTTTTGCATATAGAATGCAAATACTGAGGTGTTGGGGCATTTTATATTTTGGACAATGTTATCAGCTAAGGCTGAGAAATTAGACAATTCATTCATCTGTGGTGCAAATTTCTTGATAAAGAAAAAAGTCGACCACCTTTATTGAACCCAAGGAAACATGCAATTAAGACTAGAAGGGGTTCACCTTCAAACACCCAAACAAAGAACCAAAACTAACCAGCCTCAGTACTTTGTTCATTTAACTGCAAGGATTAGATCACCACTGCATCCTTTACACCCAGACCAAGTGGAATGATGTGGTAAAATGACTTTCTTTCTTGCTGGTCCCAAGCCCATTATATCTGACACTTCTCAACTAACTGGTGTCCTGCTGCCTCTTAGTCCCCTAATGGCATCCTCCACTTAGTACCCAAAAGGAGCTTCTCAAAGTGTCAGTCAGTTCAAATCATCTCTTTTCTTAAAATCTTCCAATGACTTCCCACTGCATTTGGATCACAATCAGAATTTACCATGGCCTGTAAGGCCCTACACAGTTGAGCACAGGCCCACCTCTGACTGCTTTATTAAACACCTTTGTGCTCCTCCAGCCATGTGTGCCTTCCTGTTACTCCAACATGCAAAGCTCATGCCCCCAAACCACAACCTCTCCACAGGATTGCCTCTGCCTGGAGCACTCTTCTCCCAGATCTTTTCACCACTGAGGTCTCAGCTCACATGCATCCTCTTCAATCAAAATCATCCCACGACCAACACTATTTGCCCCTGCCTTAACCAGTTCCTTTTTCTTTATAGTAGTCAACAGTATCTGAAATCATCTTTATTATTCGATTTCTCACTTGCCTTCCCCTCACAATTACTATATAAACTTTAAGCACAGTGAGTCTATCTTCTTCACCATTATATCCCCAGTACCTAGGTAAGTCTACAATACAGGACAGAACGAACAGAGCATTCATCAGGGCCACTACTTTGGGACCAAAACAAAATTTCCTGGAAGAAATTTGGGAAAAGGCTGACTGCAGTGTCTTCAACAAGGCCTTTATAGAAATGGAACGAATAAACAAAAGGAAGTAGTCCAGAATGGTAAGATTTTACAGCTCAAATGGACTATAAAAGCATGTACATCATCCTGCATGGTTCATGAGCTAGGAGACCCTGGGTCTCCCGAGGCATGGGCCTCGAGTTACTGAGTAGCAGAATCATTATCCTTCCTGCAATGTCTCCACTCCTTTTGTCCCTGTACTTCCTAGAGTGTGACACACTTCCAGCTCCTAGGGGACGACTGACGAACCTCAGCATGTATGAGAGGTCTGTTCACTCACCTCTGGTCACTACCCCTGGTGGTGGTGTCTACATACATGCACCGCAGTAGGGAGATAACCCACTTCCTCCCAAGCATTTATGAGAAAATGGCATTTAACTCACACTGTCCTTGTTTCCACTTTGCATTAAAACTTCTTTAGATGTTAAAATATATCACATTCATTCTCATTTTAGAGGGGGTGGGGACGAGGAGATGGAGGCTAAAAGATCAGACCAACTGGTGACCCTCTTCTTCCTCTACTACTCACTGCACATATTTTCTGGTTTTATATCAGAAAAAGTCACCCTTTTGAGCTGTGGGTTTGCATTCATCACACAGACTATGAAGGAGTTTAAATGATTAGATGTTGCTCTCAGTTTTGGTGGCTGAAAACTGAGAGACCAACAGGCTGGCCCACCTCTGCAGGAACTTGAACTTCATCATGGTGGGGAGGGGAGCTCACTTTGGGCTCCACATTTTTATACTTTTACCCTTGTTAATCCTGGTGTGCTCCAGTCCATGGGGTCACAAAGAGTCAGACACGACTGAACAACTGAACTGAATTGAACTCTGTACCTCTTATTTCTCATTCCTTTAAAATGTCAAGCAAATCAAAATACCTATTGAAAAATTACCTTAGTAACACACTTTAAAAAGTGTCGGAAGTGCAGTTATGGAAAACAGACAAATCCAAGGAAGACCATGAAGGACAGCAGAAACTGCCACTCACAACACAAGTCATCCATACAGGCATGATCTTTCCTCTCCTTGCCGTCCCCAGAATGGGTTCAGAGTGGACAGGCTGGTTCATAACTTGCATTTTTCACTTAATATACATTAATGAAAACCTTAGATTTCAATAAATATATTTCTACTGCATTTTTAGTGACTCAGGGTGTTTTACTGCATGGATGTAGCACATTCTTGGTTTAATCAATTTTTGAGACATTTGGCCAGTTTCTGTTTTTTGTTTTGTTTCTTACCTTAACACTACTGTATAAACATCTTTATGGCTCAACCTGGCCCATGACCTTATTTCCTCAAGATCAATTCCCAGAAATCTCACCTTCCTCTATTTTATATTCTCTGGCTATGTTTTACATATCTTTGCAACTCTTTATTAAAGGAAGGTATAGCATGAAATAAGCAAACTTAAAAAAATAGCATACATTATAAAGATTACTTTGGAAAGAACAGATTTGGACTAGATGCACAAGAGTAGAGGTTTATACGATTAGTTTTTTTTTTCTGCTCCTCTACTCAATGCTTCATAGCCTTTAATAAAATGCTTGCATTTCTAAACTTGTAAGAGTTAAGGATCCTGTTTTAGAAGACAGAACTTACTCAGACAAAAGGGCTGGAGGGTTGAGAGGTTGGAAAATTAATAAGATTCCCATCTTTGACAATGGTTCAAACCAAATCCAGCGGAAAGACAATGATCAGCTTTCCTCAGGAATATAACAGACAATGTATTCCAAGCTTGAAACTGCCAGAATTGAGGAATCTCCTCTGTGGCTGTCTCCTCTGGGAAGAGACCACTGATGAACCAGCTTCTCTGACCTCAAAGTGCTGCCCCTATGGACCCAGGAAAGGTCAACGTGTGATTTCAGCACCACTACAGGAAACCAGGGGCCTGACCCTTTCTCCTCACCTAGATAGTGCCCTGGGCAGGATTCCTAATCTGGGGTCCAAAACCCCAAGAGGCCCACTAGAGATTCAGGGTGTCTATCAACTTAGGGAAACAATCACAATATTTCCACTAACCTATAACTGAAATTAAACATTTCCTTCCATTACAATATAAGCAACAAATCACAGCTTTAGCAGTACATGACTTGGCTGGAAACCAAAGATATTTTCCTAACATGTTACAATTATCACTGACATCTTGAACTATCACTATTTCTGAATTATGCTAGCTATCAGACCCACTGCCGGAACCTGATGTGTAAACAAAGAATCACATATATTATTACATCACAACCATGGTTTTTAGTATTTTAACTGAATTTCAGTAACTTCTGTACCTTCCCTGGTAGCTCAGATGATAAAGAATGTGCCTGCAATGCAGGAGACCTGGGTTTGATCCCTGGGTTGGGAAGATCCCCTGGAGAAGAGAATGGCTAGCCACTCCAGTATTCTTGCCTGGAGAATTCATTGAACAGAGGAGCCTGGAGGGCTACAGTCCATAGGTCCACAAAGAGTCAGACATGACTGAGTGACTAATACATCAGTAACTAGATTCCTTATAATTCTATGTATTTTATATGTATGCATTTAAACCAGTCTTCTGATTAGCTGAAAAGGTTGATGACACCAAATGAACCAAATCAACTGAGAGTCCCTGTGCTTCAGAACAACACAAGCTGTGGAAACACACTGCCAGTGGCGTTTGGGGGAGTTAATGAGTCACTAGAGATTGGGAAACAGCAAGTAACAGGTCTACCACCTCACCAGATGTGTGACCTTTGCTGAGAACAATGCCATCTGCTGAACTATTTTACCTCTGGTTTCCACGGCATGGATGCATTTCCTGATGATGCTGAAGCCAATGCTGTCCAACTGTGCAGCTGAAAGAGGAAGAAGAAGGCAGTCAAGTTGCTGGCCACACACATACCAACCCTGGAACAGGGCTTGACCAACCCAGCATGACTCAGTCCCATGGTGTTGCCAAGGATTCTTTTCTTTTTTTCCACTGAAAGTATAGGAATGATTCAAGATTTAAAACTGCTAGCATTCACGGAGAGCTTACCATACAGTTCAAAGTGCTTTGCACATATTATCTCATTTAATTCTCACAGTAACTCTCTGCAAGGTTATCGTCTATTAACAGCAGAAGAAATGCAGCACAGAGTGATGCATACTTTACTGAAGGAGTAACCAGGCAAGCTTTCACTTGTTTTGCTATTGTCAGGAGCTTTAGAACTAACGGTGTGCTGGTCTCCTTCAAAAGACATAAATTGAATACTCAGTAAACGTCACGTAAGTGCTTCACAGGACTCACTTTGTTTAATCCCAGCAAGTCCTCTAGGTTGGTACTATCATGAGACCCAAATTACACAAGAAGAAACAGATTTGGCAAAGCTAACTATCTTGACCAAAGTTGCAGAGCTAATATGTGGGAGACTCACTCCAGAGCCAGTAAAACCTCAACTGCCTTAAAAGTGACTCTGAAAAATAAAAATTAAAAAAAAAAAGTGACTCTGAGTTAAAGGGAAGAATAAAATCCTGCTCAGATGACTAGAAAAAGGGGAAAAAAGGAAAAGTGACCAAGCGGAAAACTAAAACAGCCAAGGACAAAGAAGGTATCCAAGGGAAAAGCACTAATGTGGAAGAACCATCCTCTATGTGGTAAACCAGCAGGTGGTGACAGGGTTCTCCATCTGCTCCAAAACACCCTCTTGTCACTCAGAAAATAAATGACAAGCAGCACCAACTTTTTCGCAGCACAGAACCAACTGCCAACCTGGCAACAGGGCTGAAAACCCAACAAAATTCATCCCCACGCTCTAATCACCCAATGATAAGATATGCGTGGTAATTTTTAAGAATCATGTAAAGGGAAAAATAAATAAATAAATCGTTAAAAAAAAAAAAAAAAGAATCTTTGACCTCCTTAGGATATCAGGACAAGATGTTCTACAAACCACTGTTCTGAGCGGAGATGGGAATGGTAGGAAGAAGGAAAGTGAGTACTTATAAATGATTTGTTGTCATCCCAGGGCAAGAAATACACTTGTAAAATATGAGAACTGAGCAGAACTTGAACTCATCTTGGATCTCAACCAAATGGAATCTCTCCAATTCTTAATGTATATGGTTGAATATAGGTCCAGTGAAGAAAAAAATCCTTCAAAAATTACTGAAAATTCCCCACATCAAACCAAAAAGGAATGGTAATTTCCCCAAACTTCTCTTCCCAAAGAGAATGAGCTTTAGCTCTTACATGTGTACATATCACTTCATGGTACTTATTATTAAACATACTTACTATCTCTAGGATGGTAAATAAAGTACCAGAAGGGGGGGGGATGTTTTTCTTCCTGGAGAGCACTTGCTATACAAACCATTGTTCTTATTCTCTTAAAGTTCCCAAGAGTCTACTAATTCAATTCCTTGCTTCTTCTAGTATGAAAAGAAAGTGAAAGAAAGTGAAGTCACTCAGTCATGTCCGACTCTTTGTGACCCCATGGACTGTAGCCTACCAGGCTTCTCCATCCATGGGATTCTCCAGACAAGAGTACTGGAGTGGGTTGCCAAGTATGAGTCAAGTGTTTACTCTGCAAATTGTGTTGTATATAGCTTTCTGACTCAGAAAAGGACCATTTTTCCAAATTAAGCTCAACTCATACCATTGAGTTTTCTCAAATTCTATGACAAACTATAACACATAGTCTAAATATCTACCAGAATCATAGCAAGATTTTTTAAAAATGATAACTCACTAAGATATAAGTCACATAGTATTCACTCATTTAAAACTTACAATTCATTAATTTCTAGTATATTTCAAAGTTATGAATCAATCACCATTCTCTACATAACATTTTCAATACTCCCATGAAAAACCTGATACACATCAACAGTAACTCTCTATTTCCCTCCTCCCTCAGCTCCTAGAAACCAGAAATCTATCTTCTGTTTCTAAAGACTCACCTATTCTGGACATTTCATGTACAAGCAATCATATAATATGTGGTCTTTTGTATCTAGTTTTTTTCACTTAGTATAATGCTTTCCAGATTTCTCTACAATGCAGCATCAATACACTTTATTCCATTTTATGACTAAATAACAGCTCATTGCCTGGATATACCACATTTCATTTATCCATTCATCAGTTACCATTTCTGCTTTTTTTTGCTATTATGAATAATGCTCCTAGGAACATACTGGTGTACAAATCTTTGTGTGAACATATATTTTCATTTCTGTTCATTATGTGCCCGAGGTTAGGCGTGCTAGATTATATGCTAACTCTATGTTGAACTTTTTGAAGAAATGCCAAACTGCTTTCTAAGAGGGCTGGACCACTTTACATTCCCACCAGCGACATCTGAAAGTTTCAGTTTCTCCAGGTCCTTACCAACATTTGTTATTGTCTTTTTAGTTACTGCCATTCTGGATGTGAAATGCATCTCCCTAACGACCAGTGGTGCTGGGCACCTTTTCATGTGTAGGGGAAAACGTGCATTCCTTTACAGAGTAGTCAGAATAGAGCATACTGGCAAGTATTTGTCAGAGGGGAAATTCTTTTCTACACTTGAGGATGTCTCCTAAATGTCCACAACGTGATTCAACAGTCAGTTGAAGCCTTTTGGTTCTTTTGAGGGGTGGTTAGGAGGATTCCTGCACAGGGATGATAGTCAAGGACGTTTGGGAGAGAAAGGACTGAAGTTGTGGACAGTGCTCTGGGGAGCGGCTGAGATGGATTCCAAATTTGGAAATTTTAAGGGTATGTTTGTGAACATGGTCGTGTTCTAGGCACTGACGAACTTCTGTTCTGGACAAAGACTATTTTGCTTCCTTACGCCGTGAACATGGTTAAAATTAGAAATAACTTGGCAGCTGACAGTGATGACCCCAGTGGCCAGAAGATACATGCTCATAAAGCCACTAACCCAACTACTGGAAGAAATACGGACGGAGCTAGATATAACCCTGCAGAGACAAATCAGTCCTTGACCTTTTCTCATTGAACTGTGGGAAGTTGGCTCCTTCTCTAAGTAGGTAATAAATACTAATGGAAAAGAATACAATGCTATCCCCCAAGTATATTCAGAAAAAAACTAAACTCCACTAACCCACACTAATTACACTTATGTCTTTTGGAAAATGGCAAAGAAAAATCTCCCCCACTCAAAACCTCTGAGTAAATGTTCCTTCTTTGGTTTTCCCAAAATTAGAAGTTCTCCAATTCATTTTATACCAGCAAAACCTTTTTTGTGAAATAAATCTTACACAGATGTTACACATAAAGGCATTACGCATGTAACAATATTAGTATTTATTAGCTAAGTTCAAATGCATATAACAAATTCATATATTGCCAAGTCAAATGCTAAGAGCTCAAGGTAACACTATAAGCCTATAATGTGTTCAAGTTGTGATGATAATAACTACAGTTTCATAAACAAAACTGTGTTAAGAAACAGAATTAATATGAAACAACAGTCCTAATAAGGAACTTATGAAAAACACTTTAACTATCACTGTTGTAAATCTCTAAACTGTAACTGGCATAAATTATTACACTGCCCCCTACCCTGGCGCTTCCCTGTATCTATATCTGCTGCACACACACACACAGACACACACACACACAGACACATACACAGGTTTGTATTCTATTCTCACCAGTCTGAATTTCCTGCTGACAATCGTGATTAGGTTACTGATGATAAACAATTTCTTTCCTACTTAACATGTACGGAGTGCCACTGATGTGACAGGGACTACAGTGAATTTATAATCAGCTCATTAGTCCTGATCTCTGTCCAGCAGATACATAATCTAAGTTAATTGAGATCTTCTATTCAGAAAATCCAGTTCCCGCTATCAGGTTCAGAACACCATCACCACTGAGCAGAGTCTGCTAATGACAGAAGAAGTCTGAGCAGCCCGCCAGATGGAAGCGGCTGTTCTTAATCCCTTCAAGCAGGTGATTCAGCTCTTTTACTGAGCCCAGGCTCAGAAAAGGTCAGGGATTTATTTGCAATTGCTGTATCCTTATAATCTCCAGAAATAATCTCTCATTAAATATCTACTAGGCTTGCATTATTCCCTTAATTTGACTGGCAATAAGTTGTTGCAGGGCCAGTACCTCCTGGGCCAGACACTCACCGTCTGGCAGCTAAGGCTTGGACTGGCTTCCCTTCCTCTCTCAGCCTTGAGTTCAGCTCTGCCCAGGTTTACGCAAAGGGCAGGCCAAACAGTTGTCAGATAATGAATATTCACAGAGCTCACACCAAACACCCAGGCTGATCTGCCAAGTTAGAAAAGGGTCATCCTCTTAACTGCCATGTCAACTTTGGAAGCGTTATTTGTCCGTTTTTAGAGGAAGTTAAGGGCCAGGGTCACACAAAGCTATTTTCTCGAAGTTTTATGGGGAACAGAAGGACATGGGACAAACAGTTTGACTCTCAGTCAACCTGGAGATTCTTAGGGCCAAAGCGTGAGGAGGAATGCCTAGCAGACTATTTGGTCTCTGCTTACCATGCCTAGGGTATGAACTCTGAGAGGAGGGAAGCAGGTTAGATTCAGGAACTGACTGCTTTACTGCAATGGGCTTAAAACAGCAATACACTTTAAGGATCAGTCAAATTGTTTAAAAGGAGGAGGCTGGTGGGTCAGGTATACACATGGATTTTAGCATAGCCTTCAACGCCCTGTTCTGCAGCTTCTAGTACCTCATGTTACACCTCATAAGAAGCTTTCCTTGGCCTTTAAAAAAAAAAAGAAGCAGCAGCATATAGGTGATGGTAAAGAGTGAAAACTACAATAAAATCATGAACTTAACCTTTAGCACTTCCCTTCTTTCTTATCTCCCACATCCATATTATTCACCGCAGTTTTACTGCCTGATGCGGTAAAACTGTATCTAGTTCTCTCTGCCTTCACCATACCACCCTGGTCCTGGACCCCTCATCTGTTACCAGGACAGCTGCAAGGCCCTCCTAACTGGTCTCCTTGGCTCACACCTCCTCTGGCTCCCTCCAGTCTGCCCTCAACCCTGTAGCCCCCATGACCTTGACAAAACCAGACCACATCACCTCTGTTTAAAATCACTTAATGGCACCCGACCGCCCTTGGAAGCATAACCCTGGCCCCCAACATGGCCAGCACAGCCCTGCATGGTCTGGCTCCAGCTTCATCTCATCGCCCTCCCCCAGATCTCAACACCCCAACCACAATGGCTTCCTCTCAGAGAATCCTATTGACCACACTTTCTCCTCGGCCTTTTCACAAGCTGTGTTTCACCCCTGGGAGCCCTTTGGCCCATGTAACTCCAAATTCTCAGGTCCTCCCCTACAAGTATCATCTCCTGTAAAAAAGACTCTCCAACCCCTCCAACTAGGTTGATGCCTTCCTTAACCTCTCCATCAGAGTATGTAGTATGAGTACAAGCCTACATTTATTTGTACAATCCTGCAAAAGATGTCTGTCTACCAGGCTGGATATGCATTCATAAAGACAATGGTCCATATATAACTTTACTTATTTATTGTTATTACTACTAAATCTCTGTTATCCACCATCCACCATAATGCTGGAAATGAAGTAGAAGCATGTAACTTTTCATTTTGGATACATGGATCTGTAAAGTGGTGACTGAATGGTAGGAAGAGCTGCAGAGGGTCAGTGTGGTAGAGTCAAAGTGACCTTTCAAACTTCAACTGATGTAAACCTTATAAAAGCAGATAGGTTATCCAAGCTTCTGGTCCTCAGCTTTTCCATCTTTTGTGAGGATAAAAGGTTAAATAAAGAAATGAATGGCTTAATCTAACCACTTCCTTTCTTTCTGTATCAATACAAACAGGTATTACCAAGCAGTACAGCCCTAAGAATCAGTCCCAGAGAAGGGAAAAACAAAAACTATGCAAGCCAAGACATAGAACAGAGGAGACAAAACCAAGTTTAGGTTTCCTGGACACTTTTATTAATAGAAATCCCTTGCTTGCACATACTAACTAGGCCATCTAAACAGTGAGGCAGGACTTCCCTGCTGGTACACGGGCTCCAGTCTTGGTCCGGGAAGATCCCTCATGGTGAGGAGCAACTGAGCCCGTGTACCACAGCTGCTGAGCCCTCACTCTAGAGCCTGTGCTCTACAGGGGAAGCCACCACAATGAGGAGCCTGGAAACCACAACGAAGCAGCAGTCCCCACTCACTGCGACTGAAGAAAGCCCGAGAAAAGCAATGAAGACCCAGTGCGGCCAAAAATAAAAATAAATAAATAAAATCATTAAAAAACAAAAACAGTCAGACAGGCCTGAGGGTAGAGAAAGCTTTAGAAAACAAGAGCATTCGCCTTCAGAATTGTGTGCAACTCACTCCTTAGGTCCAAAAGTCCCTCTTATAAAAATCACTGACTAGGTGCTGCCTGTCTCGAAATCCTTAGTATTCAAAGCACCCAGAAACTAGGTAAGAAGTGGCCAAATCACCAGCTCTGAACAGAAGGGACCTTCTCACAGCATAGGCTGACTGATGGACATATAGTCTGGAAAAAAACCGACACTTTGAGATACGTCCCAAAGTTACCCCGACATGCCTCCCAGGAATTCTAACAGACCTCAGACCTCTCCTGGAAAGGAGAGAAACTGACTTGCCTGAATTAGGCTCAATGTAAATTAGATGGAATTAACAGTTTCCTAAGGCTGGTGTTCGACAGATTTTTTTTTTCTTTATTCAACTTTTCTTTGATTAAAAAAAAAAATACATTTCAAGTTTTTTTTCTTTTTTATGGGGGAAATGGAATTTGCCGGAAATAAAAACAAGAGAATTGAGGTAAAGGAAGTCCCTGCTGTGTTTCTAATGCGGATGGATACAGGAAGTTGTTTAGAGTTGCTGAGACCAGCCCACCATTTTATGGACAGTTCCTGGGGCACGTTCTCACCACAGAAATTTACTCACTTTCCCTATGTGATTTGCTCTTTAAAGCCTGGCCTGCCTCGCTACTTCTGAATTTAATCAATTTTAGCACCATTAAAAGCCGTGAAGAAAAACACCCACACTGAACTGAATACAAAATCCCATCTGGAGAAGAGATTTCCAGTCAGCTCACATACTCGGAGGGGCTCACATCCTTTTCCTCAGCATGTGAAGCCCCAGAGTTGCCAGGGCTTCCTGGCTGTGAAGCTTCCAGTGGGGTCCAGGAAAGGTGTGAGTTCCCTACTTGGGCAATTACCCAGAGCCAGTTTTAATCCCAGATCAGCTCCCCAAACCTGTGACCCATTTCACTTCACTGCCAGCTGCCCTCTATTCTGTTTCCTGGCTGGTAGGTACTCACGTAATGTGAATGAACTTTAATATTAACTGAAGTAACACAGACAGAAGTTGTATGTACTGGAAAGAGAACAATGAGTTTTAAGGCCAGGCAGACCGGGCTTAGACTCCTGTCTCGGCCACCTCTGGCCATTATGCTCTTAAGCAAGAAGCTTCACCTTCTTCACCTGTTTGGTGTGGTAACTCACCTTAATGCTATGAAGGTCAAATGAAATGCACAGCAACTGAGTCTTCGCTAGTATTTGGTAAATGGTCATTACCAGTACTATGATTATTAGGATATAGTAACTACATTGTAATAATTGAATCAAACTTTCCAGTTGATGAAATACTCTTCATACCCAAGTGCATGTTAACCTTACTATATTCTCAGGGGGGTACACACTGCTACTCTTCTTACTAAAAATGTCTTCCTGTGTTTCCACACTAGTAAGTATAATGAAGGATAATACAATGCTATTTGTAGCATAAATTAACAGCTTATAGTTTATTTGACTTTTCCAATATATCTGTTGAGTTTTTATGATGAGAAAAGCCAGGCTCACGATGTTAAGTGGTATCAACAATGATGATGGCAGTAATAACACTTTGCACATAGTGTTGCTTGGGAGTAGGCACTTAATTGCACCCATATCACCACCATTATCATTATCACTAGCCCTGCTTTGCAGGCAGGAAACCCTGGATCAAACAAGGTCAAGGAACTTCTGTAGGATTATGGCGTTCATGAGTGGTGGAACTGGGATTCTAACTTGGTCTGGCTCCAGAGCTCATTCTCTTCTATCCCCTCTTCCTCTGCTGAAGTTCACACAGTTAGTCAGAGAAGGACCAGGGCTGGAGTCCTATTTTCTGGATTCGGCCCTTTCTACTCCAGAAGCAGCTCCCAAACCCAGGGGACAGACTCAAGGGCATGCTTGCTCAATGCAGACTCTGGGTGCCTTCCAAAGGATATGCTTCAGCAGGTATGAGAATCACATGTGGGATAGATAACACTGCACTGTACACCAAATGACTAACATTATAATCACTAAAGACCACGACAAATGACTATTGACTATTAGTTAATGGGTGATATCTATTCCACATTCCTCATCCAATAATAAAGATTCACCCGTGCTATGTACCTCAAAGTATAAATGTTGGCTTGTGCCATCGGGGTATATGAAATGATTCCAAGTAGTTCACAAATAAACATTTGCAACAGTTACACACTTACTTTAATAGGTTCAGTTCAGTTCAGTTCAGTTGCTCAGTCGTGTCCAACTCTGTGCGACCCCATAGACAGCAGTCTACCAGGCTCCCCCGTCCCTGGGATTCTCCAGGCAAGAACACTGGAGTGGGTTGCCATTTCCTTCTCCAATGCATGAAAGTGAAAAGGGAAAGTGAAGTTGCTCAGACTCTTAGTGACCCCGTGGACGGCCGCCTATCAGCCTCTGCCATCCATGGGATTTTCCAGGCAAGAGTACCGGAGTGGGTCGCCAGTGCCTTCTCCGACTTTAATAAGTACTAGAAATTTATTGTTTTATCTCACAAAGTATGGTGCAGTTTTGAATATATGTAGTTTAAGAAGAGCGAATTGATTTTTAAAAATAGTATGTAAACAATATTACAGGGAGCATATACACATGTTAAAAAATAATGAAGGTGGCAAACAACACATTTGGGAGCTACTGTCCTAATCTGTATCAGCCCAGGCACCACCTTCAACCTGGCTGAAAGGACAAGATGGGAGGGTACCACGTTCTATCAGCAAGCTGTCCTATTTCAATAGTCATCCTGGATTCCTTGCCATCTCTCACATCCCACATCCAATTCATTAGCCAGTCCCATCAGCAATAACTTACACCTAGAATCCAGCTATTTCTCATCATCTGTTACTAATACTTTGGTCCAAGCTACCATCATCTTTTGCCTGGACTGCTCCCATAGCCTCTCAACTGTTTCTCCTTTTGTTCCCTACAGTGTACTCTCTGTCGGCAGGCGGTCAGAGTCATCTTTTAAAAATATACATTGGCTCATGTCATTCGCCTGATCACAACCTGCCAGGGACTTCTCATGACACTCAGAAGGCAGTCCTACCTCCTGACCACAGCCTCACATGGCTCAGTCTGCCTGAACACTCTCCCTCTGGTCTCTGCCAGTCCAGTCACAAGGGTCCTTCCTGATATTCCTTGAACATGGCTAGTTCAGCTTCTCCGCTGCAGGGGCCTCTGTACGTGCTTGTTTCTCTGCCAGTTCCTGACATGCCACCCTCCCTGGGTTTGTTCAGGTTTCTCCTTAAATGTCATTTCTTCAAGGAGGCCTCCTCTGCCCCTGGTATCTAAAACAGCCACCCATCAAGAGAGGGACGGACTGGGAGTTTGGGGTTAGTGGATGCAAACTGTTACATACAGATGGACACACAACAAGGTCCTGCTGTACAGCACAGGGAACTATATTCAAAATCCTGGGATAAACCATAATGGAAAAGAATATGAAGAAGAATGTGTATTGGTGTATAACTGAGCCATTCTACTGTACAACAGTAATTAACACAACACTGTAAAGTCAATTATACTTCAGTAAAAAATAAATTAAATATAAAATAGCCACTCTTCCCTTGTAACTCTCTATCCCTTTGTTCCTACTTCCTCATAGCCCTTCTCTTCACCTGGAAGCCTCTCTTTGTTTGCTGGCTTACTGTTTGGTGTCCCTGCTCTCATTCAGGACTTTATCTGCCTTGTTCACTACCATAGCCTCAATACACATTTCCTGAGGGAAGCAACAAATACAACCCACATTTTCACCAGCAGAGACACCAAGAAATCAATAGGTAAAGAAGTTGCTACACTCCAGGAACCTCAGTCGGGAGCAGCTGACTGAACCCTTCCAGAGTGCAGGGGCCTGCTGGGGAAGCACAGAACAGACAGCACTGATAGGGATCTCATTCACCCCCTGACCTCTGTGCATGAATACCACCAATCAGAATTTTCTTTCCTAGCCAACCACGTACCCAGGAACCTATCTTCTTTTTTCATGGTTTCTGGAGACACACGTTAATAAAAATAAGCTAAGAAGGACAGAGAGTAAAGCATGTAAAACAGGTAGCAGAAGAAGAAACGAAAACCCTGCCTGGCTTGGAATAAACCTGTCAGTCTCAGATGTTCCAGTTCTTAGCCAGACAGAGGCAGCCAAAGTGGCAGCGGGTGGGTTCCTGCATAGTTCAGGCTGAGAACCACAGACCAGCTTGGGGTGCAAGGAGCGGGGGAAGGACTGTTTCCTTGTAGGTTTTTACATCTGCAATCTCCTGGTCTACCTAAAAATTCCTAATCAGGACAGCTGTGAAGAAGCAAGGCTTCACACACGCCTTAATAATGTGAACCATCTTAATCAGGACCACTTGTCTCCTACCTGGGACTCTGGACATCCCAAGAATTACTTATAGTCCAGTGGCCTCAATTCCTTTGCCTCAAGGCCTGGGTGGCTGTGCACTGATTTCTCAACCAAAAGAGATCAGTGCCAGCTTTCCAAAGGTGCATGTGTTTCAAGTGGAAAACCAATTTCCTCGGTCAAGCTAGATCCCTTCCCTGCTTCTAACTACACGTCCTCTACCTTATCTGCCCTAGAAACGGTTTAGCTATTTTTCAGACACAACAAACTCCTGGGCAGTAGAAGGCAGGGAAGGAGATGCTATTCAGAATCTGAGGCCTAAGATTTGCACCTGAAGTCACCATGATATTATATGATGTGGGAATACATCACCTCTCAGACCCTTTTTCTCATCTTGAAGATCAAGCATAGTAGAAATCAGAAAAAGCATTGCATGTGAAGGCACTCTGAGGAACTCCGAAAGAAACTATCCAGTGCCAGCTAATGATGATGTTATTGATAATAGCAGCAGAGAGCAACATTTAATGACTGCTTAGAATACCAGGCACCACTGATTAAAGAATTTCCAGTTTATTCTCCTTTGATACTCTCAAAAAACCCAATGATGTAGACAGTAAGACTATCCTCATTTTACAGATAAAGAAACTGAGGTCTGGAGAAATTAATTTCGCACAGTCACACATTCAATAAGCCATGAGGCTGGGATTACAAACACACGTGTAATAATACACCAGAGCCAACGTTACCAAGCACTACTCAACACTCCCCCCACTGTGGGCAACAGTACTTGACAGCTTTCACTAAATCTCATATGCTGAATGAGAGGTGCACACTCTGAACACTGATGAGGGTAGGAAGGAAGGATCTTGAGTAACCACAAGTTTGCATTTAGGATGAAGCCTCAGTTTCCTCATCCGTAAATGGGGTCAATACTACCACCTGCCTCACAGGACTCTTACAAAGATCAAATAATATAATGTAGGTCAGACACTAAGCACACTGCCCGGGACACAGTGTGTGCTAATGATAACGTTTATCACTAATGACCTCATTGATCAAGAGCCTGTACTTGGTGCCAGTGAGGACAATCAGCCTCTCCACAGTTCCTTGCACTGGGCTTCAAGAGTTAAGGATGTCGCCAGGGACCTGCTCGCTGTTCCTTGGTTGAAGCCCAAACTGGGATTCCAAGGGGTGGTGGGCACCTGCCAGGTGGCAGCCTGCTGTCTGTCCAGAGCCCACATGGCTGAGAGGAAGGGGATATCAGGGCACAGCGAAGTCACGCACTGGCTGCATTTGTCAGTCTAAAGCTGGCTGAGAAGAGGACGGATTTGAGGACAAGCCGAAAGTCTTCTGACTATACAAGTCTGGGGAGTACCAGGGTCAGCCCTGTCCTTGGGGGATGGGGTGTCACCAAACCAAAGGGCTGGGAACCCAGAGAATAGCATCTCGGAGGAAACAATCCATTCCTTCTCCTTCCTCTCCTGCTGGCCCCCGGCGCTCATGTTGGGCTGTTGCCACTCTACACAGGCCACAGTAACCAGCTGTGCCACACTCACAACTTGTGAAGCAGTTGTAAGAAGCAGGCTCCAGAGGGTCAGCACTTCAGTGAGATAGCATGAGACCATCTTATCCTACTGTGGCCCAGGAGAAGAAAGTGGTGGTGACAAAAACCTGCCATGGAGGAAAAAGGGAAAGAAGAAGGGCCAAGAGGGGCTGGGAGCAGCGGGAAGGGAGTGCACGCCTGTCTTTTATCAACTCTGGCTGGCAGGCGTAGAGAGAAAGCTGGAAGGAAAGGTACACTCAACTGACTCCCTCGTGGGCCAGCACACAGGAGGCCAGGCCACCATCCCCATTAATGCGTCCATCCCTCTCAGGTTTAACAGGGGAAATGTTCTATTTATAAGCCACCAACCAGTGGAGATCTGGCAGCTGCTGGATGGCTCTGATCCCACAGGGATCCTGGCTACTCGCGGCTGTCTTCTCCAGCCTCTCAACTGTGGGCGTTCTCAAAGCAAAAGGCCAAAGGTGATCGGAAGAAAAAGAAAAAAGAAAAGCTGCTTTCCTGTCCTTCACTGCTTTCATGAGACTGCTAGCTTTTTAGTGATGGCTGAAGACTTCAGAACATTTTATAAACAGTGACCCATGTGGTCCCATCAGACCTTCTTCCCCTGCGAGCTTCAAGACTCAATCTCTTTTTCTGTTTTACGATCAATGGAAGCTGAGGTAGAGAGATGAAGTGAATGCAGAAACCAGAGGCAGGGCAATGGGCAAATAGAGAAAGGTAATGATGCCCCTCCCATCTCTCTCCTTGTCCTCAATCTTATCCCCATGAAACAAGAAGTGCCCTGATCCAGCACCATTATGGAGTCTAATCTGAATAATGGCCGAGAGAACGAGTGTATATAACAGAAACAACATATAAAGCAGCTGTGGTTGTTTTCTCAAAGTCCGTGGGAGAGTAATGGGTCATGTTACAGCGCTGCACCTGGGAAGCTTGAGTCACTGAAATGTGTGACTCTGGTTCTCCCAGCATCCTATCTGACATACAAGGAGCCAAAGATGGCTCTGGAGGAGGCTCACTAAGAAGGAACAAGGGATGGCCCCTCAATGGCAAACTGCTGGGTGGGTTAGGTATTATTAGTTGATGATGAAACTCTTTCCAGTCCCATTGGGTTGCCCATATAATGACAGATGGCAAGGCAGAGCAAAGATCTCATGCACATCAAGAACGGTAGGGGAAATGATCTTGGCAATCGGGCAGACTCAGCTCTGGTACCTTGCCATCTGTAAGCCTGTTTGCTCACTTGTAACTCGCTTGCTGTGAAAAGCATTTCTGCAAATGGTACCCATCCATGCACCACGTTCATGGTCCCTGCCATAACCCCATGCTAGATGAAGAGATGAATATTTAAAAACCTATCTTTGTATCACAATGAGTTAACAAACTTGTAGTTAATGGGCCAAACTCACCATTGCCTGTTTTGTAAATAATGCCACCCCCTTCATTTCCATAAGAGAGCTTCCCTGGTGGCTCAGAGGGTAAAGCCTCTGCCTATAATGGAGGAGGACCCAGGTCCAATCCCTGGGTTGGGAAGATCTCCTGGAGAAGGCAACAGCAATCCACTCCAGTATTTTTGCCTGGAAAAATCCCATGGACGGAGGAACCTTGTAGGCTACAGTCCTTGGGGTCGCAGAGTTGGACACAACTGAGTGACTTCACTTTTCATTTCTATACTGTCTATGGCTGCTTTCAGACCACCGGAGCAGAGTTAAATAGCACCACAAATCCAAAAATCTGTTCCTTTCCTGAAAAACCTGACCCCTGTGTTCAGCAGTAACATTTAGAAAACTGGGTGGGGCAGGGAGAAGTTATGTTTACTTGTGGGCCAGTCCCCAGTCAATACATGCTAAATAAATACATAAATTTAAAAGGCAATTGAAAACATTTGTCTGGTCCTATACAAAATGATCTGGGCTGTCGCCAGCAGTGTACATCCCCCACTTTGAGAAATGCAGTCATGAGGATCCAGAGGGTTCAATGAATTAACACAGGGTGGCCTCCAGCCCCCAACAGCAGGGGTGTTGGCTTCTGCCTTTTGTTCTCTTCCCCCGCTCCCTCAGAAGTGGTTCCCCTAGTCCAGTGATTTCTTTCTTCCTCATAAGGGAGAGTAATTGGTATGACCAGATAACAACAAGGATAATAACCACAGTAATTAGGCACTTATTCACTAATAGGCCAGATACTGTGCTGGGCTTTTATGCTCACAGCAAGGTTATGAGGTAGGGTTGTGATTTAACCTCATTTTACAGACAGGGAAACAGAAGCTCAGAGAGGCCCAGCACTGACCCACGGTTTCATGGCCAGTGGGCCTGCACGATGATCTGCATCATTCACACAGTACCCACCCCAGTTCACCAGGAATTGTATTCACCAGGAAACAGCTCTCCCAGTTCACCCATTAGGACTTTTCCATGTGAAGTTACGTGAAACGTGTACAAAGACTGATGTACAAGGATGCTCACCCTGATGTCATTCACAAAAGCAGAACTCTGGAAAGGAGATTCAAGACCAATGACAGGAAACAGTTCAACAAATTAGGATGCACTCTTATGACAGAGCATGCAATAACCATTACAAATAATATTTATAAACAATTTCCATCATCTGGGAAAATGCTTGTGAATTTTTAAAAGCAGAATACCAACAAGTATGTTCAGTAGAATGTCAATTAAGTGGAAATACATACCAACGTTGGCTAAATAAACATAAGACATCATGAAAAAAGAAAAAGCAAGGAAGAAGTATCTCTAGAGATGAAATTATAGATGATTCTTATTGAATTTTTGAAAATCCTTGCTATATTTCCTTAATGTTCAACAATGAGTTCATATTATTTTCATAATAAGCAAAAATACAAATCTGTCAAACCTTTGGAATGAGGTTCAGAGATTCAATGCCCACACCCTACAGATAATTAGATCCTAATTCCAACTTTGCAAACTTTCTCCAATCACTGCTCTTCCCCTCATCTCTAGTGTGAATGACAAGTTGGCAACCTGAAGTGGGTTCTTGAGCATTATGCAAATAAAAAGTATTCTTGTTAGAATATTAGGTTAAAAACAAACTGGAAGGAATGAAGGGATTAAAACAAGGAAATAAAAGAGGAAGAACAATATTTCCTTCTTCTGAGGAGAAAAGAGGGTACTTTTTAAAGTCTTTCTAGCCTAGCTGGAAGTCCATTCCAACTGGCTGTGGGCACCTGCCTGCACATTCAAAGCACAGACATTAAGTCTAGTGAAAGGGCAGGTTAAAACACAGGAACATATTCAACAAGAAGAGGAAACAAGAAAATGGCTGCAATGTCCCTCTGAAAAGCCAGCTGGGGCCAGAAGTGCACAAGAAGGCATGCCTAGGGCAACTCAGGCATATTCCTTTGAAACCACCCTATGGGCCTACGGGATCTGAGGTAATACACTAAGGGCCACGTCACTAGAAGCCAAGATTAGGAGACAGCCCTCTCTATCTCAGTCTGTCGGCTTCCAAACAGCTGGCAAAGCAGCGGGAGAGCACCATTTCCACAAACAAGCTAATCTTTCCACAGCTAAGTAGGCAGTGACATTTATTATTTAAAACTTCAAAGCCGGTAAAGAAAAACTCACATTGGAACAGCCTGCCTTTCCCTGGATCTCTTGCACTGGACTGTGTACTCTCTCTGGCAAGTTCTCAGCTTTCCAACTGTCCCTCCAGCAGGATGACAGGACAACAGGAAGGGGGCTGAGAACAGGTTCCTTCCTGGCGCCTCCTCATGCTTCTGACCTGGGCTCGCTTCAAAGGAGAATGAACCAGTTCTCACAGAGCCTCTGGGGAGCAAACCTCACAACTGTACCAAACGTAAGATGCGACGGGACATGCAGACTCAGGAGATATGCATTAAGGTAGCAACATTCCTGCCCAGGGAAGACTCCTGTTCTTTGTAATAACAAAGGGAAAAATCAGTGACAGTCGTTTGCTGTCTAGCTGACTGACACAGGTGTGATCACCTCCTCAGTAAAGAAGCGAAGGGAGCAACAAACAGGACTTCATTCTTCTCTGCTATTCTTACTCCTGTTTTTCTCCTTCCCTTCACTACTGGTTACAAATTTGACTAACGAGAGAAAACTCAGTGTCACTGCTGCATATTCTTCACATTCCAGGAACAAACCCAGGTAAGGGTCCTGATGGCAGCAGGATCCATGATTGAGTGGCCCATACAATTGGCAAAAAAAGCAGATTGGGATTTGAATTTAGTATGTAGGGCTTAACTTAACCAAGAATACAGAAGACTTCTAGGCAGAAAATTAAAATGCTAACAGAGGTGTGAATAAATGGAAAGACATTCAAAGCTCTTGAAGAAGGTGATTTAGAACTATAAAAGTGTCAATTTTTTTAGCTGCTTGTAAATCACTGCAGTTAAAACTCTCCCTCACATCATACATAGAAATAAAATTAAAGACATGACACCATAAAACTCCTAGAAGAGAACATAGGCAAAACATTCTTTGACATAAATTGTAGCAATATTCTCTTAGGTCAGTCTCCCAAGAAAAAAGAAATGAAAGCAAAAATAAATGGATGGGACCTAATCAAATGCACAAGCTTCTGTACATCATGGAAATGATAAACAAAACATCAAGACAACTATGGACTAGAAGAAAATATCTGCCAATGATGTGACCTACAAGGGCTAAATTTCCAAAATGCACAAACAGCTCATACAACCCAATAGGAAAAAAAAAAGGGGGTGGGGGAGGGAGGAGGGACAGAAGACCTAAATAGACATTTCTCTAAATTAAGACATAATTTCTCCAAAGAAGAGATACAGATGGCTAATATGTATATGAAAATATGCTCTACATCACTAATTATTAGAGAAATACAAATCAAAAGTACACTGAGGTATCACCCCACACCAGTCAGAATGGCCATCATCAAAAACTCTACAAATAATAAATGCTGGAGAGGGTGTGGAGGAAAGGGAGCCTTCCTACAGTGGTGGTGGGAATGTAAATTGGTGCAGCTACTATACAGAATACTGTGGAGGTTCCTTATAAAACTAAAAATAGAGTTATCATACGATCCAGAAATTCCACTCCTGAGGAAATATCCAGGAAAGACAAAAATTCTAATTCAGAAAGATACATGTACTTCCATGTTCACAGCAGCACTGTTTACAATAGCCAAGACATGGTAGCAACCTGGATGTCCACTGACAGAGGAGTGGATAAAGATGAGCTGGTATATATATATAATGGAGTAAACCAGAGAAAGAAATATTATGTGATATCACTTACATATGGAATCTAAAAAATAATACAAATGAACTTATTTACGAAATAGTAACAGACCCACAGACATAGAAAACAAAATTATGGTTACCAAAGGGAAAAGCTGGAGAAGGGATAAATTAGAGGAGTATGGGATTAAGAGATACTACTATATACAGGCTAGATAAACAACAAGAATTTACTGTATAGCACAGGGAACTATATTCAGTATTTAGTTATAACCTAAAGAATCTGAAAAAGACTATGTGTGTGTGTGTGTGTGTATATGTATGTATCACTTGTATACATATATCAGTTTTATACATATATATATATAATTGCTATACATCTGAAATTAACATGGTACTGTAAATCAACTATCTTTCAATAAAAAATTTTTCTATTTAAAATTTATTTTAAAAAAATAAATAAAAAAGTATTTGTTACTTGTAGCGCATACTGTGAGAAACAACATTTAAGGGTAAACCATTATTAATAATATTTTTAAGTGTCAATTTTCTGCCAATTAACCTATACACTTCATTGCAATCCCAAATGAAAATATCAAATTTTTGAGGAAATGATCAAACTTATGCTATAATTTATATAGAAGGATAAAGGTCCACAATCAGCTAAGCCAACTGTTGAAAAGCAAAGAGAGGAGACTTAAACTAGGTATTAGCACAGGAACCGATAGACCAGACCAAGGAAATAAAGAGCTCAGAGACAGAGCTCAGATAGGCAAACCTAATACACAAGAAAGCTGGTATCACTTTTACAAGAAAGCTGGTAAAAGAAGGAGAGAATAGATAGCGTCACACATGTTGTTGGGAAAACTGGCTTTTTAAAACAAAATTGAATCCTTATGAAACACCATATACACTGATAGATATCAACTGGGTTAGAAACCTAAGTGTGAAAGACAAAATCACAAAGTCAATAAAAAGAAAAAGTAGGTGTAGGTGCACATCTTTGCAACATGGGTCAGGAAGGCCTTTTTAAAAACACAACTTGAAAATCACAAACCAGAAGGCAAAAAAAAAAAAAAAAAAATTGAATTTATAAGAAGTAAAGCTTTATACTCAAGGAAAGATATCACACATAATATCAAATGTCAGATGCCAAAATAGGAAGATATCTTTAAAATCTACAACAGGAATTAATATCTAGAATATAGAAGGAATTTTACAAATCATCAATAAAAAATGGTAACTGCAACAGAAAAATGGGCAAAGGACACAAATAGGCAAAAAGCAGAAGAGGATACCCAGTAAACTCATCAATTATCAGAGAAGTACAAATTAAGACAACAATGAGCTACCATTTTATATCTACTAGACTGGCAAAAAATTACAAAGCTGAATACAATGGCAATAGCCAACAGGAATGAGGAAATCGTCACGTTGGGCTGGGGGAACTGTGAACAGGCTACTCTAGGTCACAAAGGTGAGAGCCTTCCCTCAAATCAGGTACACACACACCCTTTGACTGACCAGCAACTCTCCGTGGTAAACCCCAAGGAGAGTCTCATACAGGGACATGCATGAAGATGTTCACTGTGGCACTAGTAGTGGTGATGAGGAGAGGGAGGCATGCACAGGCGGAGGGCGTCCCTGCACCGTGTTATACACTGTGGAGCACGCAGCAGACAGAAGCCACTTTAAGTATACAGAGGAATATGAATGGCTCCCAACACAACACTGAAGGAACATAGGAGGAAACAGAACACAACAAACTTTCGTATAACTTAAAACACAGGTAGGTAAGAGACTAAGTGCCCAAGAAAACACTTTAAAGATAAACATTAGAACAATGTGAGGGAGGACAGGAATAGGAGGTAGGAAAAGAATTCCAAGGGAATGAGTAAATGAACACAAGAAGGAAGGAAGGGAGGGAGGGAGAGGTCTGGGATGATCACGTGCGACAAATCGGGGAGAATGATTAAATCATTCTCTCTGTACCTGAGATCCAAAGAGAGAAGAAAGAGGAGGGGGGAAAGGCTCTGCAAAGAAAGGTGTATATGTTTGTCTGTTGGCAACCTCTCCCTGGCACCGGGCCAGTTGGAAAATACCAGCAGCTGCCTGACATTATGTCTGGCCCTGTCTTATACCCCACAGACACAGTAAGCCCTGAGAGAAACTTCAAGAGAAAAGCAACAAATTCAGCACTGTCCCCAAAGGAATTCCCTTTTGCTACCTGTCTCTTTAAACATTCTGGTTCTGTGATAAAAATGTTGGCACTCAAACTCCCACCAAAATACTTTCTAGAAAGGAAAATGCTAGACATTTGGAAGTTGGCTATCAGAGGTGAAAAGCACGATGTCCAGCTCTTCAACCCCTGTCAGACTGACTTCTTTCCTTTAAAAAAAGTTTTGACGGTCCTATACACAGCTGCAGAACGACCAGACCCTGGGCAACAGTGCTTCCTGTGGCGATGAGTGCTATGGCGGGTGAGCAGTGAAGCTGTAAATTACTGCCAGGAGGAATAGAGAGGGACAGCGCTCTGGAGGGGAGGCGAGGCCAAGGCAGGTGTGATGGGGAGAGGGGATCCTAATGTCAAAGGATAGGAGGAAGCACCGGTCCAGAACACTCCTCTGGTTTTACCAGCTTGAAAATTAATGAACAGAACATCTCTTAGGATAGCAATACCCTAGAAAAATAGTTTCTGTGGAAAGTGCTTCTGGAAAAGTGGTCAATATGTTTAACATCTTTTTCTCTCCCACTTCCTAAATGAAAGGGTAAGCAATTGAAGAATCATCGGAGACTTGAGGCAGCCGACTCTCTATGCCCTGTGGGTAACAGGATGCCAAAAGCAAAATGTTCAAGTGTCTCTGTTTCCCACAATGGAACTTTCTGCATTGCCCTTTTCCTAGGGAGGTAGAAAATCTTTTGTGGTTAACAGCAAAGACATTAGAATCAGACAACACTCAGATTAAATTATATCTCCTGAGTTTACCAACCTTAACTTCCTAATCTACAAAGTAGGTCAACAGCACCTACCTCACTGGGCACTGTGAACATTAAATGAGCTAATGTGACAATACAAAGTCTAAAGAATATTTAAAGTAGAAGGTCAGCATCTTGTGGTAATCTATCCTCTATCCAGAGTAACAGCTTGCTGATAAATGTATTTCCAGACTTTTTTTTCTATCAATATATCTAGACAAGTCAAATAATTTAATAAATGCGCCGTTCCACGATCTGAATTTTAAAAAGCTCAATGAACAGTATATGGGGGACGCTGCTTCTGCAAATATATCAAGACCTCTTTCATTCTTTTTCTTTTTTTTGGTTTTAAGTGCTTTTTTAAATTTTTTTTTTTATTGAATGACAATTGCTTTACAGAATTCTGTTGAGCACTGTCAAACCTCAACATGAATCAGTCATAGGTATACATATATGCCCTCCCTTCTGAACCTCCCATCTTCTTCTCCATCCCACCCCTCTGGGTTGATACTGAACCCTGTTTGAGTTTCCTGAGCCATATGGTCTCTCATTCTTTTTAAAGGCTACATAGTATTCCATGATACTTTTAATAAACTTCCTACTGAACACTTGGATTGTCTCCAGTTCTTCACCTATTACTATCAATGCTCTGGTGAACTTTTTTTTTTTTTTTTTTAAACAGAAACATCTTTGTACTCTATTCTTGAGGACAAATCACTAGGTCAAACGATATTTACTTTTTTTTTTTGATTATTAATACTGCAGGAGTTTTTCTTTTTAACTTATTTTATATCGGAGTATAGGGCTCACATAGTATAGTATCGTATATATAGTATCATATAGTATAGTAATGGAGTATAATATCTGAGTATTGAGCTCTGGTGGCTCAAATGGTAAAGAATCCACCTGCAATGTAGGAGACCTGGGTTCGATCCCTGGGTTAGGAAGATCCCCTGGAGGAGGGCATGGCAACCCACTTCAGCATTCTTGCCTGGAGAATTTTGATGGACAGAGGAGCCAGGCAGGCTACAATCCACATGGTCACAAAGAGTGAGACACGACTGAGTGACTAAGCACAGCACAGCACAGAGTTGATTAACAATGCAATATTAGTTTGTACAGTAAACTGTGTACCTGGGGAATACAGTGCATAGTACAGTACTGAGGTTTACAATAAAGTGATTAAGTTACATATATACATGTATCCATTCTTTTTCAGCATCTATTCTTTGGGCTCCCTAGGTGGTGCTACTGGTAAAGAACCCACCTGCCAATGCAGGAGATGTTTGAATTCTTTTTCAAATTCTTTTACCGTTTAGGTTGCTACATAATACTGAGCAGAGTTCCCTGTGCTATACAGTAGGTTCTTGTTGGTTACCCATTTTAAATACAACAGTGTGTATACATCAATCAAAGGATGTTTCCTTTTTAAAGGCTTCTGGTACCTATGCTCTAAAGGCCTTACAGAATGGTACAACCAGCTGGCACCAGCAGAATTCTGGTCATCTTTCGTATCTATTGGCACTTATCTCAAGGAGAAACAAGCAGGTCCGTAAGGTCAAAAGTGACAGGCAAGCTTCTGGTTTGGGGGTGGGAGGGTCTCCATTCATTTGCTTCTTAAGCCCCACAGTTCTGTGTCCTTTATAACAGACATGCGTTGTAGGCTCGGGTGTGGGGTGGGCATCTGCTATTTCAGCCTGCATGGCATCTACCCTCTCATGTTCGGGGAGTTCGCTGATCTAGAGAGATCAGGTAAACCACCATGCTCTCATTTTATGAGCACTTTTGAAACCATCGATCAAGGTGTGTTGTTATCCTCTGGGTGGGCCAAAGCGAGACCATCTTGACGCTATCTTTCCTGGGAATCTGGACCTTCAGAAGAGTGAGGCAAGGACTAAAAAACTGTAACAGCTTTATGATCCTGCAAGTATCATCCAGCGGACCCTTTCTCATTGGTTCTCAGGTCTCCAGAACTGTCCAGCTTTCAAGCCTTGGTTCTTCAGCTCTTCCTACCTTACTTTGAATTTCCCTGAGGACTTCTATATTCCTTCATTATTTTTAATATTGTTTTTGCTATTGGTATTTTAGGACAAGTTAGCCAGAGTTGATTTCAGATATTCTAAAGCAATCCCACCTGATACAGAGGGGGAAAAAAATGACTTGTTTATTTGAATATTTACTTGAAAAAAATTTTCCCTTGTTCAATTGCTGAGGGGAAAAAAGAAACAACAAAAAATAGTTTTCCTCCCCTAAGGCCTCTGTACCTACCAACAGCAACCATTCCAAATTACTTAATATTTTATTTAAAACTTCTGATAAAATCTGTATTTTAGAAAGAATGAAAGAAGGAAAATCTCTTCCCCATAATGGATTTCACACACACATAAAATGGCTCATCCTTTTGTCCACAAGAAGAGGCACTGACTTTTCTGACAATACTAGAATTCATGGGAGGGCTACCTTGGAATCTTTTTCCAAATGGATTTTACAAAAGCAAATCTGAGGCAAAGGGACAGAATTTTCTTTGCACTCTGGTAGCAGTGTGGAAGGAATTTGTTTTTGCCCTATGCACCAAGGAGATAATCAGCCCAAACACTTAGCAAAAGCAGTTCCATTTTAATCCCATCATTTTTACAAGGTTACAGGTGCCCTTGGAAACCACAATTAACCAGAGTACTCAGAGCCAGTGGCAGAGGAAACGTACTGTATAATGCTACAGAGGCCGCCCAGGGTCATTTCCATCAAAACGGAATATCATTACAGAGTTCACCGTCTCCACTCATAATTCTCCAGAGAAGCAACAAGGAACACAGAGTTAGTTACTAAGTGATCACTAAGATGGTTCTCGCCTCTTCAGGCCTCTGAGTGAGACTGTGTGGGAGGCAAAGTCAATTCTGGCTTCCCACAGGACAGGCGCTGGGGGAGCTCGGTATTATTGGATTAAGTGACTTTTAAGTGGTGACTGGAGCTACATTCTTAAGACAACACAGGATTAACTGCGATAATGTACATAAAAATTCTTTGCACAGTGTGAAGGGTTATACAGTGCAAGATGTCATCACAGCCATGCCCATCAGGCTCACTGACCGTCCTGACAGGGTATATTAGGGCAGAAGCAGCTCAGACTGCACTGGGGGAATGGGGCCAACCCAATGTGCCCACAGCACCTCCTGGTGGTTCTTCCTCAGAATGGCAACTTCACCAGGCCCAGGCCCATGCCCAGCTATAGGAAAAGTATCCAAGCAACATACTTACTCCCTTCGCTCTGGCTGTCTTTGTTTGAGTTGTAGACCTGGAAAACAGAAATAACATTTTTACTTGTGTGCATTTTATACCACCCAACAGGTTCACTACAGAAAACCATTACCTCTCCTTTTGCCTAGTGTGTGCTACAAAATGGAAGGCAATTTCTGGCCCCCAAATGGAAATTCCTTGTATCCTAATATTTACTTCAGCTGTTCTTAAGCGTGTGCACATCAGAGAATCACCTCTGAAGCTTTACTTTAAAAAAAAAAAAAAAGTCATATACTTCCTTTTTAAAAAAAAACTAATATGTGTATATAAACTAAAAGGGAGAAAAAATTAATTAGTTACAAATCATTAAGCATTAACTGCACAGCAGGCAACAGCGCTAAGCAATTCACATCAATTACGTCAAATTATCTAGGCAAAAATTCTGTTGGGTAGGAACTGTTAATATCACTGATACACAGATGGAGAATTTGAAGCTACAGAGGTTAACTAAGGTCTCACAGCTAGTACATGGCAAAGTCTGGAAAAAGATACATTACAATCTGTTAAGTGTCAACACTGGGGAATGGGACCAATAACTTTTACTGTGAATTTAAATGTTATAAGGAGAACATACTACTTTTACAACAGAAAATCCTTAAGTGATTTATATAAATCATAAAAGAGAATGTGTCCCAACATAAAACAGACAATGACACACTGGAAGAGTTGGCAAGCTTTTTCTTGTAAAGGATAGATGGTAAATATTTTAGGCTTTTCGAGCTAAGAGGCAAAAGCCAAACCAATGATTATACAGGGACTTGAAAAACAAGAGAGACCACAAATTTTCATAATTTTTTCCTGACAAAATTCAAATAGAGTAAGTTTTGAAAATACAGGTATAATATTCCTAGCAGGTGAAAATCAATCTTATTGCTTCATGGCTATCTTTTTGGGGATGCTTGGCTTGGTTCTTCCAGGGATTATACAGCTGGTTATCAACTGTAAGAGTGGCCATCATAACTACTTGGAGTCTCAGGAGTATAACTTTCTGAAATACAGATAAGACTAATGAGAAAAACAGAATTTTTATAGAGGGAAGATAGCATTTAGCTTAAATAGATTTCAAAGTGTTTCCTATCACTGAGTCAGTGGCAAATGTTCACTTGTAAATGCTATGTTGAGCTCATGGGCTACAAAAAACAGGTAGCCAGTTGGATTTGGACTGCAGACCAGGTCTGCCAATCCCCGATATGCTGACATTACTAAGGAAGATGATAAAGCCTCTGATTTAGAGAAAAAAATCATAGCTCCAAAATCTTTCTTTGGTGCTTATGATCCTATGATATGAAAAGGCATAGGATGAAGTTGGTGATAACTTTAAAAAAAAAAAAAAAGGATATTCCAAGAGATTGTAATGGCCACTGTTGGTTGAGAACCACTTACTTAACCCTTAGAGAAACAAGAGCCAAGCAACTCTGAAGAGAGCCATGATATCCTAAGGGGGCTTCTTATCTGCTAGTAAGTATCAGTGAGACTGATACTTAGTGATACTGCAGGTCAAGAGCCAAGCAATAACTCCAGCATGGCCCCCAGTTGCCTTGTGTCACTGAGTAAGTCTCTCACCACCTCTGCATCTCAGCTGCCCCATCTATAACCTGAAGAAGTCAGCCAAGAAGGTCTTTGAATGGTCAAACAGATAATTTGACATATCTTACATTTTACGATTATTATTCATTTCTCAAAGATTGTACAAAGATACATAAGCACATACTGAAGGTCAGAAAGATGAAGATAAAAGGGGTTTCTATATTTCAAGCACCACTGTCTGATGAATGAAAAGGCATCAGACCAGAGGAGATAAGAATGGGGCAAAGAGAGAAGCAGAAACACAATCCTGCAGAGCCAAATGGGTATAGGTTAGACCAGCGACCCACAGTCAATGGCATGCACTACAATTGGACAGGTAGCTAAGGCAAACACAGGGGAAGAGACCATACTTGGGCAAGTACTTTTTCTGGCCATCCCTGCTCACTTCATTCCTCCCAATAAATTCACATATTCTATTCCAGAGAACCCTGGTCCTGTTTAACAAAACAAGGCTTTCAGCCCTCCTTAATTAGGAGGTGAATTTGCACCAAATTACTTTCCTTTAAATGTCTCCTAGGGCTCAGGAGGCCCCTGCCTAGAACACTGAGGTATTCCCCAAACTGCAGAAGCGCGATCAATGAGCCAAAGGTGCCAGGAACATGTGCCGCCTGGTACTCTGAGGCCAGGCCATTAATCTCTGTCTGGTTTGGGTAAATGAGCCAAAGAGAATGAGTTTGAAATGAGGCTAACAAACCATGCCTGCCAGAACGGCATGACTACATGGCCTGACAAGGAAAGTCCGGGTAGGGAAGCAGCCTCATTATCACACAGGCTGGATGGCGGTATAGGAACAGCGCGAAGTGGAAATGGCTTCATTCACTGGCACTTACCAAGGGCCATGCATGACACCATCAAATCTTTTTAACCATCTTGTGGATTAGGCACTAGTGTTGTTTGCATCTTATGGATGTGGAACTGGAGGCCAGAGAGGTTGCATAGTTTATCCAAGGACAGAGAGCTGGAAGGTGGTGTACTGGTCTATCTTGCTGCTGCAGGGAGGTTCCAACTGTCCTTTACTTTTCTAGGCAGTGGCAAATGCATACAACTACCAAGCTATATTAGTAGTCTACGGTTTATAAATACACTCCATTCTGGCAGAAGCAAAGGACATGCAATTTACCCCTTCAGAAATGCTCGGTCTGTTCTGGGGAAACCGTGAGATCTCACAGTTGCCCACTAATGACAGACTGAGGTTCAGAGACAAGGGCAATTTCCCCAACTAAAAGGCCCCTTTGGCAGTGGCTTCTGCCCTAGGATGGATTAGTAGAGTTATGTCAGGTTTGTATGCTTTCAAGTAAGTCTCGAAGAGACTATGTCTTAAAAGGATACAACTCAACTCTCCGGGACCAATTCAAGGTGACACGAGTCGCTCAACAACTCCTGAGTTATGACTCCAAGGGAGAATGAATCACTCAGCACACGAACACAGCAGTCCAACTTAAGCTAAAGTCCATCCATCCTACTTAGCCAGAGTGCTCTAAAACCTGGCCCCCATAAACAAGTCTCTTTTGGCCCTCTGGTTTTCTATAGTACTTTCATTCAGGGATGCACTAGTTTCAGCTGAACTCTGTACATGAGGATTTGTTAAATATCCATACCACCGAATATTTGTTTTCAAGTATACACTTCTGGAGAATACAAACTACCTATTTACTTTATGTTATGAGGGCCCACTTGAGACTTATTATAAAATAATTACAACAGTAATAATGGATTTAATACAAAGGATGATGACAAAAGACTTATCATGTGTCAGACACCACCCTGAGCACTCTAAAACACATCATCTTGTTTAGTCCTCACACCAACCTAATTATTCCTGACATACAGATGAGAAAACTGAGGCATTAGACAGGTTAGGCCACTTGCTCAAGGTTAGGCAGCTGGACTTGGGCAGAATCCAGACAGAACTACAGTCCATCTCCAAAGCCCAAACTCTTAACCACTAACCACTTGATATGTAAGACATGATGATGATGATGATGAAGGTGATGAGATGTCATGGGCAGCTAGGGAAGGTGAGTCACTGGCATAAAGAATTTGCCATGAGTCAGAAAATGAAACTGGGAATCGCCTTTTGATTCCAGCCTGAAACATTCACCACTAACCCATGTGACCAGCTGGCATCTAACCCAGAAGTAACACTTCATATTCTTTGAACCACAGGGCTCAAATCTGAAGATAAACACTAGGGCAGGAAAGTAGGTCTTTGATACAAATCACAGGGTACTGCAATTCTGTGAGACCTCACCCAGAAGCTACAATGGGAGTACAATTTAATTAAATCAAAGGAGGGTTAGGAAAGCCTTCATATGCTCCTACTGCACTAAGATGTGATTTTGCAATCAGTTCTATTCACTGATGAGCCAATTCAATTTACATGTCCCTAGAGAATTAAGAGAGCAGAGTTATTTGGGTTCCCAGAATTTTTTCATGGCTGTCCTTTATCACCATTACCCACGCCTTACCAAGAAAGCACAGAATTTTTTTAACTTATAAATTAAAGGCGTAAGTAAAGCAATAATTAGACGAAGCAATCTCACTTTTCCCTCTGACACACAGCTGCATTAACACTTGGCCACATCACATTTTGGATCAAAATTTGCACAAAAGGAAAGTGCTGGAGAAATAGGTTCACGGGCAAATGCACTTAAAACTGCTGCTCCTATCTCAACTACATGTGAATTCACAATTAAACTTTGTCATTCTCAGAGGTCTCTTCCAAGTAGCTTGGAACATCTAAACCCCTCCCACCTAGCTGTTCCTCTTATGCGTCCATGTGGAGAAATACAAAACAGAACTACCTGCCCATACTCCAAAACATTGCCCAAGTTGGCTCTACACCATCAGAGACAATTTTTGTCCCTCCTCTCTGCGTGACACAATGGATCCATCATCATTAGGTTTTGCTCTTTTAAACTGTCAGGGGTGACAGATTTATGCTCATATGCTGCTTAGGTTCAAAGCCCAGCTCTACCAGTTACCAGCTACAGAGTTCCATCACGTCACATCTCTAAACCTCAGTCTTATCTAGTCTAAAAAGAAGGACATTAATATTCCCTGTCTCTTAGGGTCACTGTGAAAATTAAATAAGATAATAGACAGAAAACATTTAACATAGAGAGTAGAATACAAATTCTATGGCCCCTAGAGCATTCTGTAAAGATGGCCTTTCATCACCGTCACCACCCCTCCCCTTTCCTTCTCCTCAGATTTATCCTCTATGGGATAAACGGCTAATAACAGGTCTGTGGTTTGAGGGATACAGTGACAGTGACCTTATTAGCCTTGCAATTTAACCAAATGAAACTAATTAAAGGACTAAAGAAAAGGAGACCATCTAAAGCCAACTTGCAGAGCAATAGTTCATCAATGTTTTTTTAAAACATCAGTTAAACATAAAAGTAACTACTCACCACACTTCTTCACCACCAGTTATGTGTCAGGCATCACACTCAGCATATACATGAATTATTTTATTTCATCCTCAAGCTTATGGGGTACTACTACTGCCTCCACTTTATATGATCATGCAGATTTAATAAGTTTCCAAAATTTGCAAAACCCAACAAGTGGGAGAGCTTTCTAGTCTAGATTTGTATTCAGTCACAACTTCATAGGACTCCTCCACCCAGTCCAATGGAAAAAAAGTTTGGCAATCAACAAAGAACTCAAAAGAAGCTAAGCAGTAATTAAAATGGCAACAACACAACCATTATGTAAGAACAGAATTTCCACCCAATTTAAACATAACAGTAATTCTATAAACTTTCAATTAATACAAGTATGGCAGTAACTGAAAACCACAACCAGCTGGAGACACTTTGGAATGCTCAAAAAACATCCTTGACAAAAGTTAACAGCACAGTGAGAACTGGCAGCGGTGCCCAGGATGGTGTGGTAGACAGATTTGTGAGTAGAGCACCACATTTTACTTTAAACAGGCTTAACATACGGACTTTCAGTAACACCCACGAGAAGTTACTAGTAAGACACTCCTCATTTGTGCACCACCAACCAATAATGGACATGAATTTTTGGATCAAGGGGACCCTCTCTTGTCATATCAATGTTTTCATAGGTCAGTCTTCCAAGGCAAAAGAAATAAAAGCAAAAATAAATAAATAAACAAATGGGACCTAATCAAACTTATTGGTTGTTCAGTCAGTGTGTCTGATTCTTTGCAACCCTATGGACTGTAGCACCCCAGGCTTCCCTGTCCTTCACCATCTCCTGGCATTTGCTCAAACTCATACTCATTGAGTCAGTTTGCCAAACTTACAAGCTTGCACAACAAAGGAAACCATTAACAAAACAGAAAAACAACCTATGGGAGGATATTCGCAACTGACAAGGGCCTAATTTACAAAATATACTGACAGCTCATACAATTCCATAACAATAACAACAACAAAAACTCAACCCAACTGAAAAATGGGCGGAAGACATTTAGAAAAGAGGAGAAATAGACCTTTCTCCAAAGAAGACATACTTCGGCCAACTGATGCCAAGAGCCGACTCATTAGAAAAGACCCTGATGCTGGAAAAGATTGAAGGCAAGAGAAGGGGACGACAGAGGATGAGATGGTTGAATGGCATCACTGACTCAATAGACATGAGTTTGAGAAAGCTCCTGGAGATGCTGAAGGACAAGGAGGCCTGGTGTGCTGCAGTTCATGGGGTTGTAAAGAGTCGGAAACAGCTGAGCGACTGAACAACAACAAGGCACATGGAAAGATGCTCATCACTGCTAGTTATTAGAGAAATGGAAATCAAAACCATAGTGAGTTACCACCTCATACCAGTAAGGATGGCCATCATTGAAAAACATCTACAAATAACAAATGCTGGGAAGGGTGTGGAGAAAACGGAACCCTTCTACATGTTGGTAAGAATGTAAATTGGTGCAGCCACTATGGAAAATAGTATGGAGGTTTCTTCAGCAACTAAAAATAGAGCTGCTATACGATCTAGCAATCCCATTCCTGGACATATATCCAGAGAAAACTTTAATTGGAAAAGATATACCCCAAGTTCACAACAGCACTATTTACAATAGCCAAGACATAGAAGCAGCCTAATGTCCTCTGACAGGTGAATGGATAAGATGTGGTACAGATATACAATGGAATATTACTCAGCCACAAAAAAAGAATGAAACAATGGCATTTGCAGCAACATCTAGATCCATTTAGAGATTATCATACTGAGTGAAGTAAGTCATAAAGAGAAAGACAAATACCATGTGATATCACATATGCCTGGAACCTAAAATATGACACAAATTAACTTCTTTACAAAAGAGAAACAGATTCAAAATAAAGAGAACAAACATACAGTCACCAAAGGGGAAAGGGTGTGAGGTGTATAAATTGAAAGTTTGGGATTAGCAGATACAAACTGCTATATATAAAGAAAAACAACAAGGTCTGATGGTGTATAGCACAGGGAGCTATGCTACAATAAAGTATATATCCTGCAATAAAGTACAATGGAAAAAGATGAATTGTTTGAATCTTAAGCCTGTGGGGATAAAATCAGTTTAAAGAGCTTGGAGTAAATGAGGACATGTATCAACTCAAGGTGCCTGAAGCTGGGGAGCTACTATTGGTTCCTCCTTCTCCCATTAGAAACATGTCTCCTGTCACCACAGTCTGAGCGACAGAAGGTGACCAGAGAAGGAAGTAAAATGGCTGCTTCTGCTTTTCTAATTCTCACCTGGCAGCACTTCCTCTGGCTTGCCCTTTCCACTGCTACCAGTGTTGCACCTGCTGTCTTAGGGAGGCTCTTTCAAAACTGAAACCAATAAATACATGTCTGATGGCTCTTCCCCATGACCTGTTCCTAAACAAACACAAAGACTCTGCTCTTGCCCTCTTACATGCAAAGAGGTTTAGTAACTGGAATATAGTAGGCCACTCAATATTGACTGGATGAATGTCTGTGAGTAGAGGAATAAAAGAAATATGTTTTGTAACAATCTCCAAATTGAAGCAATAAGGACAATGCACTGATGAATCAACCAGACAGAAAGTAAGCCAGATCTATCACTGTCAGGTGAGTATGCCTCATTCTTCTCAACACCTAGCAAATTCACCACGAATCTTTACCTTAGAGAGAAAGAGAAATACACAATTCAGGTCTTATTATGAAACAATATAAGGCAGATTTACCTTACCTGGCTTAACTTCAGGCTGTCAAAACCCTTCACAAAGTCATTAATTTTCTATAGCATACTGATCAGTGCTAGCTCTACACCCAACAACTGACCACAAATGCTGCTAATGCTAGTCCCTGGTGTCACCAGGGAGGGGTTATTGTAGTTCAAGGTACCGAGGCTCCCTCCCCCACACAACAGAGGCACCTTAGAAGGAAGGCACTCTCTCGGAAAATGGCCCAGCACAAGTGACTAAATGGCCATGCTTCCAAAGGCAGCTGAATAGTCTTTGACTCCCGTAGACTTGCTCAGCAGCACACCAGCTCACTGGTGACTAAAAATGACCACCTGCTCTTCAACATGATTATGACAATGATGATGAATAGAAAAACACACTTTCTGTTCCATTAATTCAAGCATCGTCTGCTGCTTGAACTAAAGGCTCTAAAAGGGTTTATCTCTTGTACAGTTCCTCAGGAACATCAAGTGGGAAGCAAAGTACATTACTGTGTTGGTTTTGCCATACACTGACATGAATCTGCCATGGGTATACACGCATTCCCCTTCCAGAACTCCCCTCCCACCTCCCTTCCGAGTCCATCTCTTTGGGTCATCCCGGTGCACCAGCCCTGAGCACCCTGTATCATGCTCCTGTTTCCTCTGCTCATTACCTATGCTTTCTATGTCCGGGGATTCTGCCCTCATTTTCCTTGGAAGCCACCCCACCACCAAGTCCTTGCTGTTTGGGGCAGGAGGTGGGGGTGGGGAGCTGAGCCTAATTCCATCTTTGGGTGTGGCCAGAGGATCCAGACCTGGCATCCCAGTGTGCATGTGATTCTCTCCAGGCCAAGTGCAGTCAACAGGATTTGTGTTGAAACTTTTTTATTACACCAGTAGAGAATGAGGCCTTGTTAGAACAGGACACATGCTTGGAACTTCTGTAGCTAACTCTGCCACCACAGACACAAAGACTGAGTACAGGCCAAAGGAAAGTAGAGTGATGATACGAAGTGAGACCAGACTTTAGGGGCACTATCTGAGCCATTAGAATGTAGCTCAGTGTCATCCCTGCTCGTTCCACGACTGAACCAACAAGATTCTTTTTTTTTTTTTTAATTGTGTTTCTATTGCTTGCAGCCAAGAGTTCTGGAAAAAAAAAAAAGCTAATGAGAGAAAAGCCTAATTAAGCTTTATCGGGAACTCTTAAATGAAGAACAAAGAGAAACACACAACAGAGTAGAGAGGGAAAGTAAATTCATTCATCCTTGATTTCCCCCCTTCCTTCTCTTTCCTTCTACTTCACATATGCAGCCAGTGCCAGGATTTATCACTGTCCTGCATCTTTTTTTTTTTTTAAAGATTTCTTTCTTTTCTTTTTAAAATTTATTTATTTATTTTCTTTACATTACTGTGTTGGTTTTGCCATACATTGACATGAATCTGCCATGGGTATACATGCATTCCCCTTCCAGAACTCCCCTCCCACCTCCCTCCCGAGTCCATCTCTTTGGGTCATCCCGGTGCACCAGCCCTGAGCACCCTGTACCATGCATCAAACCTGGGCTGGCGATTGATTTCACATATGATAATTTACATGTTGCAATGCTGTTCTCCTATATCATCGCACCCTTGCCCTCTCCCATAGAGTCCTAAAGACTGTTCTATACATCTGCGTCTCTTTTGCTGTCTCGCATACAGGGTTATCGTTACCATCTTTCTAAATTTCATATATATGCGTTAGTATACGGTATTGTTTTTCCTTCTGGCTTACTTCACTCTGTATAATAGCCTCCAGTTTCGTCCACCTCAGGAGTCCTGCATCTTAACTCTACCCCTCATCCCCACTCCTCTTCCACTGCCCAAGGTCAGGCTGTGTCTTCTCATTTAGATCTCAACACTGGCCTTCTCCTTGGTCTTGCTGACTCCTCCCTCTCTGCTCTAATCTATCTGACACACCGCTCCTGGAAAATGCGTTGCCCTAAACCACAGTTCTGGCTGGAGAACAAACTTCAAAACATCACCATACTGGTCCTTCAAATACTCGAAGGGCTATCATGTCCAAGAAGGGAAAGACTTACTGCTCTGAATGGAGATGAAAGTCAGGGTGGAGTCCCAGGAAAGGAGATTTCAACTGAACGAAAATAACTGGCAGTTAGGAGCTCTTCCTGGTCCACTGAAGCAGGGAGGCTGGCAGAATGTCATTTCCATACATAAGACTAAGTCCTGTTTCGTCCAGAAGGCAACCCTGGGCATTCCTGAGCTGATATAGTCAGCTTCATTCATTATCGTTAGCCCATCCTTTCACCTGTACAAGAACTGGATGAAATCCAGAACAAGGGGAAATGGAGGTGGTTGAGGCAAAGTGGAATGGTGGACAGAATGGGCTGTGTGCCCTGGAGACATGGCATAAAGGCCTGGTTCCATGGGCCTTTCTGGTTGTGGGCCTTCAGATGGTTATTTAACATCTGAGCCTGTTTTTTTCTTATAGTGAAGAACAGCTAAGCAATAATATCTGTGGGAGTAATGGGAGAATTAGAAGTAGTTTCACAGTGCCTGAAAGTGCTCAAAAACATCATTTCCCTTTCTTCTACCTTCATGAAGAGTTCCTACCTTACTTAACAACTGCAGACCTCCCTTCTATATAGTCTCTCTGACCTCTCACTGCTCTAACAGCCTACTCCATAGAATTTAATGCTTCAGGACACATCTTAGCATTTTTCATTATTTCTCATCTCCAAATAACTCCCCAAAGGCTAGTTTTGCCTTACACTTCCATGGGGGATCACCTGGCTTCTAACACAGGGCTGGGCATACATACAGTTCAAGAAATCACCTCTGACTGGGGGACAGGAGCTTAAAACACGGAATCCACATTCTCTTGTCTGAATCTTTCTCAGTGGGTCAGGAGCCGGTCATAATAACCTTGATGAGCAGATTATTCTTAAAGCAGCACTTCCCACTTTTGAGTGTTGCTGGCATTTACTACCCTTCCCTGTCAGAAATCACAAATGAAGCCAACAGAATTTCAAAGAAAAAGGTGAAACAGATCCTCCTGGAGTGTATAGGTGGCAGGGTCCAACCAGATATCCAGTGGAGGGGTTTTGCTCATGAAGCTACTTTAACCAGCTTCATAAGCAAAATGTTTCTGGGACTATTAACACTGAGTGTTGTCGGTGGGTGCTTCCCCTCCGCCACACAACTTTGATTTGCATGTTATATAAACACTGTTGTCATAGTTATAATTCAGGAAGCTTTGTTGCTTGACCTCAAGAAAAAAATTCAACCTCAAATCAGGGTAACATTGACTCTTGAGACCACAAGAGACCATCAGCGGGTAAGACCTGTCAAATTCCTTTAAGCTTCTAGAAGGAACTACTATATTTGGGGTAACAAGCAAGCAACAAGAAGAGGAAACTCTGCAACATTATGCAATTTCCTTGCATTTCATATTCAGAAATCCTGAAAACCCCTATAAGCAACTTCCCTAGCTTTCAACCCAAGATGGGAGTCACAGCCAGTGTAAACAAAAACTGAACACAAAAGAGGAAAAAAGAAATCTAAGTAATGTACAAGTCAGGAAAATGTTTCAGGAAAATTTTAAAGGCAACAGAAAGCACACAAGCTCACTTGACATCAAATGCACGGCAGTTAAATAGATGGCGTGTGAGCTGACAGATATGTAGAACGGCTGGCTCATAATGTGAGGAGTCTTCTGGCTTTAAAATTTCCTGGCTTCGTGCTCATGTAACACTTAAAAGGATGTGAACCCATTAGTCCATCAGCCCGGTGTCTCTGTGGGGAGAAGGGGGATCACCTCCCCATTCTCCAAAGATAGCGCTCTTAAACAGAGGAGGTCTTTCTATGTTCCTCTCTCTCCCAGCTCCTCTTTCTGTCTTTGGAAATAGTAACACAGCACCATCAGCAGAAGAGGGAACCTTGTTCCTTTGTACTTTGGAAAACTGCAAATGAGAAACTCCTCGGCCCCATATACACGATCCCAAAGTAGGAGCATGTGAGGTCCTGCTGCCAGAGCAGAGCCCTGCCCAGGAGGAAGGACAGCCAGAGGGTGAGACACTGGACAGAATCCACTCCTTTCACCTTCCAGTCCCTCTGTCCTTCAGAGGACTTAAGCAAGTGGCTTTTATTCTGAGCCTATTAATCTGCACAATGCATCTTTGTGAAGCAGGAGGTGAATTTATCCGACATAGACACAGGTGACTTCTTTCTTTGCCTCAGACAACTGCAAGGTTGGAGTACCGCATTTCCAGACAGATGACTGACTCAAAACCAAGTTCCCTTGGATGCAGGACCTCTCCTAAATTTATAGGAATAACCTTGATGCCAACCCATGGATATACAGCAAGGAGTTCTGGGAATAGCCACTCTGACTTCCTTGCTCTAAAGCTGATAGACAGGGGATCCTCAACTCTATGACAAAAGGAATATCTTTATTTTCCTACAATCTCCAATGAATGGAATGCGGTTTGCAAAGAAAAGTAGATTCTATTGGGTTAGCCAAAATGTTCATTCAGAGTTTTCTGTAAGGGTTTATGGAAAACCCAAAATGAACATTTTGGCCAACCCAATAGAATTCTTTCTGGTTCTACAGAGGCTAAAAGTTACTAAGTTGAGCCCTTCCTCAACTCCACACAGTGTTAAAGGGAGGAGGTTTATCAAGACTCCACAGCGCTTCCCACATAGCAATGGTGGTAAAGGGTAAGGGTGGGACCTTGGAAAATGACCTCCATTCCTCAGGTGTTAACATATTGGTACATCTGCCTTATCACATATCTGGCCATCTCTCTCATTCACCAACACAGTTTACTTCTTTAATAAATTTTAAAGTAAGTTGCATTGTTTACAATAGCCAGGACATGGAAGCAACCTAGATGCCCATCAATGGACTAATGGATAAGAAAGCTGTGGTACATATACACAATGGAATATTACTCAGCATCGAAAAAAATCATTTAAATCAGTTCTACTCAGGTGGACGGAACTGGAGTCCATTATCCAGAGTGAAGTAAGCCAGAAGGAAAAACAATAATACAGTATACTAACGCATATATATGGAATTTAGAAAGATGGTAAGGAGAACCCTGCATGCGAGACAGCAAAAGGAACGCAGATGTATAGAACAGACTCGTGGACTCTGTGGAAGAGGGCAAGGGTGGGATGATATGGGAGAATGGCATTGAAACATGTTAATTATCATATGTGAAATCAATTGCCAGCCCAGGATTGATGCTCGGGGCTGGTGCACCGAGATGTCCCAGGGGGAGGGAATCGGGAGGGAGGAGGGAGGGGGGTTCTGGAGGGGGAGCATATGTAAACCCATGGCGGATTCATGTCATTGTATGGCAAAACCAACACAATAAAGTAAAGAAAATTAAAAAAATAATAATAATAAAGTAAGTTGCAGATATCAGGTATTCCCTTCTAAACACTTTGGTAAGCTTATCACTCACTAAGGTCCAATATTATCAGTCTTTTAAGGCAAAAGTTACCTACAGTGAAATGCAAAATTTTTAAGGGAGTTGTGACAAAGTCATGCATGAAGGTGTCCTGAATCCATGTCAAGGTAGCGACTTTTCCATCACTTCAGACAGTTCTCTCAGTTCTCTCCATTTTACCCCCAAAACACAGACACAAAACACATACATCCATGCACAACCACTGTGCTGTGTTTTCATTTGCTCTCACCATTAGCTTTGCCTGTTTAAGAACATCATACAAATGGCATCATACTGACCATACTCTCTATGGCTGCCTATTTCACTCAACATAAAATTTTCAAGATTCATTCACGTTGCAATCTGAATTAATACTCTGATTTTTTCACTGTTGAGTAATATTTTATTATTTGACTATATTACTGTTGATCGACTCTCCTGTTTATACACATCTAGGCTGTTCTCCCTCTTTATTATAAATAAAGTTGCGCTGAATGTCTGTGCGTAAATCTCTTTGAAGACCTACCTCTTCATTTTCTCTTGTGTAAATATCTCAGGGTGGAACTGCTGGATTATGAGGCAGGCTCTTTTATTTGTTGTTAAATAAGAAACTGCCAAGATCTTTTACCAAATGTTCATTTACAATCCCACCAATAATGTATGAGAGTTCTAACTGCTCCACATACTCCCAACATGCAGTATTGTCGGTCTTTTAATTTTAGCCATTCTGGTGGGTAGGTAGTAGTATCTCATCATGGTTTTAAGATGCATTTCCCTGATGACTAGTGATGTTGAGTATTTTTTTCTTATGCTTACTAGACATTATTAACCCTCCATCATGAGGCATTTCTTCAAGTCTTATGTCCATTTTTTAAATGAACTGTTCTTTTTATTATTGAGTTTTATAAGCTGTCTCTACATTCTGGACATAAGTTCTTTGTCAGATGCATGTTTTGCAAATATTTTCTCCCCTACTGCCAATTGACTTTCTCAATGGTGCTTTTTGATAAGCACATGTTTTTAATTTTAATTAAGTCAAAATTTTCATTTTTGGGTAGGGTTATTGCTTTCTGTATCTCATTAAGAAACCAATGCTAAACCCAGACTGCAAAGATTTTTCCCTGTGCTTTCTTTTGGAAGGTTTATAGTTTTAGTTTTTATGTTTAAGTTTCATCTTGAATTAATTTCCCTAGTTTGTAAACATAATTTACAGCTGCTTCTGAGTCACAGCCTAGATTTGGAACTTGCTGGTTTAAAATACAAATTTAAGTCAAGGAGCCCTACAGTTCACTCCCCTTTCCCCACCCCCAGAAAGCAATCACGCAGAATTGATCCACATCACTTATGGGAGTCTGCACATTGTTAGAAAACAAACACACGCTCTGTACCACTAACACATGCTCTGTACCTCCAGCTCAGGACAGGGTGTAAGAATGGTGAAGTTTGTAAAGACCTATATACACGCTCAAGACTAATAATAACCACACAGCTGTGATCCGAATAGTCAGGAAGCCTGAAGCTGACAAGCAGAGTGGTCTTGACCAGCCACTGAGTTCCTGTGTGACTCTGATCCGGCCTCCCCCTCTCTCTGGACTTAATTCCCTAGTCCAGCAAAGAGGGGCTGGAAACAGAGCTGCTTAGAAAAATTCAACGCCCTTACTACTTCATATTTTTAACACACCACCATCAAAAGTAAACTTCTTTGGCCTGAAGGGCTCATGTCAACACTCCATTCACTTTAAGGATTTCCCACTAGGATGGAAGGGCAGCACCTTGTATCTTATCAGCAACCTGCTAAACTGGGATTTGCCGATGATTAAGGATGAGGTCCTGGAAGTTTAGAGGAACAGGGACTAAGGACTGAAAAGGAATAGGAGCCAGGGTTGGAAGGCTGCTGATCAAAGGCCAGCTCAGCTTACTGAACAATGTGGTTTAAAACTGACCAGGAAGAAAGAGGTTGTTATTAGTGTTCACATCAAAAGCACAAAGTGCCCAACCCAAGATTCTCTTGCTGCTTCTGCAGAGAAAGCCAAGCACGCAGTACGGAGAGCCATGGAGCTAGTTTTGAACACAGAAAGCCGCCAAAGTCAACTGGAAGGGCTAAGCTCACTGGGCCCCCTCCCCAGAGTGGTGGACAGAAGAGATTAGGACATGCTTTACTTCTGATCTGGATTTGACAGCGTGGCAGGTAAACACACAAACCAAAGGCTGCTTCTGGGCCCTTTCCTACAGCATTTGATATGGTTAGTAGGCACTTGATAGCCTGTGTCCTTTAAAAATTCATCTCTTCTGAACCCTTCCAGCCCTGCTCCACAGGCAACACTGCAGGTTCTTCTACCCTGTGCTAATCTTCTTTAAGTTGCTGGGGGGGGGGGGGGGGGGGGGGGACGCGAGTTGAAGTATTTACACATAAATATTATAAATGAGTATAAAATCATCACAAATACAAAGTAATCATATATATAAAACATATTGATACATATATATTTACACATGGTTGATTCTCATTATTCACAGTAATTATGTTTTTTAAAGTCATCACAAATACTGAACCAGTGATCATAGAGAAAATACAGGGTTAAATTCCCAAAAAGCCTCTGGTGACAATATTTTCATCAACTGATCAGTATATAACCCTGTTTTATGTGTGCTGTTTAACGTACTTTATCTAATATATACCCCTAATTCATTACCATTGAACTCATGGTACAGCACTTTTAACTGATGCCTGAACAAAGCTCACCTAACACTTGTTTGCTCAGTAAGGCACACCACAGCCTTCCTGTGCTTAGGAACAGTTGTCGGCACCTTCAGCACTGTGCAGAGGGTCATTTAAACACTGAAATCAATAGCAAAGAGCACAAAAACACAAAATATAGTAAAATGTTAAATATAAATATATATATATAATTACATATAAGACATATTTATGTTTATAAATATAAATAGCAAAAAGAATACTTATTTATGGTATGATGACTGAAAGAAGCCAGAGGGTCACCTTGTCTACCCTCAGCTGGGAACATGTGTATTGAGAAACTGAAGCTTTTCTCTGCTCTGCATGCATGAACAAATGACTGTGAAAGCACCACAAACAATGATTTTGGGTTACAAAGAAATTTCAGCAAGTAGGTGAATTCACAAATATAGAATCTGTGAATAACATGGATCAACTGTATGTACATACACATACATACACATGAAATATTCTGAGCATAAAAGTACAAAAAACTATTTAAGTCATGATGCAGAGTTTACAGATATTAGCAGTTTTCTAAATTTGTTTCTGAGATCGCAAAGAAACTGAATATCACAGTCCCTTAACCTTATCTCTGTCCCTTTCTCCCTGTACCCCAAAGATGGTGTGTACTTCCATGTTTTAATACTTCTACTACATATGCACATGTTTACAGACAACACTTTTATGTTTTTAAAGTGTACATAGATAGCTTATACCATATCTACATATATCTGATCTTGCAAATTGCTTCTTCACTTACCATTACATTTGTAAGATTTATCCATATTAATATATACAGATCAAGTTCATTCATTTTATCCACGATAAAGTATGGTATTACTAGTCCATTGTATGTATGTCTGTAACAATACAGGTTATCCTCAATTTTTCACTATTACAAACCACACGGCAATGAACAACCTCTTACGTGTCTCCTACTGTACTCCTGTGTGTTTCTTGGCAACAGAATCAGCAAACCATGGCCAGTGGGTCACATCCAGTTGGTCCTGTGTAAGTAAAGGTTTTTTGAAAACAGCTCTGCTCAATCACAGATGGTCTGTGATTGCTTTTGCACCATGACAGCAGGGCCAAGTCATTTCAACACAGATCACTAGAGGGTACGTGCATGTTCAGCCTTACTAGGTTTTGGATGGATTTTCCAATTTACACTCCACCAGCAATATACTTTGAGAATCCCCTGGCTTACTCTAAAAATTCCCAAAGCTCCTTTCTTAGCTCTCTTTAACACACTCTCCTTCTACACACAACACTGGGAAATTTCATCCATTTCTGTAGCTTCAACAAATAACTCTATGCAGATGGCTCCCCACCTCTAAACATGCAATCTTAACCTCAGCCCTGCTTTGTGAGGAGCACATCTCCATTTCTTATTACTTGTCGGTCATCTTCACTTGGGAATTTCCCTGAACCTCAAACCCAGCATCCATTCCTCCTCTCACCACCAAGAAAGGTTTCTTGAGACAATGAGAGGAGTAACACCTTAAAACTTGTGATTAGGCAGCTAAATGAGAACTTGTTTTCAGTTGGCCGACACAAGGTCATTTAATAAGAAAAAGAATACACAGACCTATTTTCACATAGCAACTCTGTTCCTTTCTAGTTGTGATATCTCTCTATGGCTCAAATCTCCCATCTGCAATATAGAGATTATTGCACACAAATTGAGGGATGAGATACCAGCAGGGAAGTAGCTGGCACAGTGCCCAGCACACACAGTAGTTAATAACCACTATCTTGGTTAATGGCATCACTTTAATCTCGGTAACTTGGATCTAAAACCTAAAAATTCTGTTTTTACTTCCATATCTCATCAGGTGACAATAACTATATTTTATTTTCAAAGTGATCATATCTATTCTGTCCTTTTCAGTCCCAAGACTACTTTTGAGGAGTTAGTACCTCCTACTTGTAATGTCTTCAAACTGGTTCAAACCGGTTTGACGTTTGCCCTTCCCCTTGCCAATATATCCTTCATGTGGCCAAAGCTCTGAAATCACTTCTGCTTCAAAACCTTTGTGGTCGAATCACTCCCTGACAGTACAATGTCCAAATTTCTATCTCAGGCCTCTGGCAAGCTGGCCCCAGCATTTCTTACTTCCTACTTTCTCTTCCCTAACCTCACGTCCAAGTTACACTCAGTGATTGGCTATTTCCTATGCCTGCCACAGGCTATTCTGTCTAAGAAACCTTGTTCCTGTATTTCTGGCACAGAAAGGCTTTCTATCCATCTCTGCCTATGTATGGCCCTCAAAGCCCTACTTATATGTGGCTGCTCTCCTAAGCTGTCCTCAACTCCCTTGTCTAAAATCATCTCTTCTATTTCAAAGACCCGTGTTTACACCTCACATGCATCACTTTCACTCTGAACTAAAGGCAAGGCAATAGCTTTATCTGGGATCCAGAGGGCCTTGTCCACAGCTGGCATTCAAAAACATTTGATGAATGACCTTATGAATCAAAGCCACTGAAAACGCTATTAAGGCACATCCTAAACTCAGTTTACATTAACTTAGAAAGTGCCAATCAAATCACTGAAAGAAGTCAGGAAATTACAAAAGAGTTTAGTACTTAGAGAAACTTTCAAACCTGGGAAGAGCAAACTGCCATCTGTCTATCAGCAGTTTAACTGCTCATTTACAGTTTTGCTCACACCAAGGTTAAGCAGGGAGCAGCAGGCCCAGGTACAGAACATAACCTTCTCACTCCTGGAAGTGTGTCAGCCATGGAAAAAAAGCAGGGTGACTTAAAGCATGGCAGCTTATCTGGTTTCTTCTACGGCAACTAAACTTTACATATTCCTTGTGCTTAAAAATCACTGCTACCTTTCTTAAACTGTCTTGGAGCATTCTACATCAGTTCAGAAATAAAGACTTGTGAGATAATAATAATAATTTGAAGGAAAAAAAAAAGAAGGTAAATTTCCATTTTACACTGTTTTGATGCCAAACCAAATCTGCAGAAGATATTTACCTCAGAATGGGGTGCATTCAAGAAATGATAAAATACATAAAATAGCTTGAGGCCTTAATATATAAAGAGCTCTTATAATCAATAAGAGAAAGGTAAATAGAAAAACAAATGGGACAAACGATAAACTATTCACAAAAGGAGAACAAATATTCAATAAACATGGAGAATATTTAAACTTGACAGAAAATAAACTGAAATTATAACAATGATATTATTGTTTATCTTTTGAAGAAAGTTAAAAAAAATTAAGACTGTATCAGTATAGATGTGGGCTCAGGGAAACAGACTTCAATATGTGAACTATAGAAGTATAAATTGACAGTCTTCATTGAAGAATAAGTTTCAAAAATGGATCTACATGTTTATCAAGTATGGCACTTCTATGAATCTATGCTAAGGGGAGAATCATAGACAGTATCTCAAAGAGGGATTTTAGTGAATACATAAAACTCCCTGATACTACATGTGAAATGTTATTTATTTATACATTTTTCTAAGACGAATGCACATGATTTTCTTAATATCATCAAAGGAGTTTGTAAGTCACCCAAGAACTTCTGGTTGAGAAATAATACCTAGAAACAAGGTGTGATGGGCACCGCTAGTTGTAAATAGAATGTCCATCATCCTTTGTCTTCCTTAAGAACTGACCCCCTGATTATGTAGAAGCAAAACATCATTCAGCTGAAAACAACCCAATTCTTTTAGGCAAGAATGTGACTCAGGTCCAGCCAATGAGACACAAGCAGGTGCAAACTGGGGATTTCTGGGAACCTTCTGTTCCTCTCACACATATTAACTCTTCTTTCCTTCTTCCATCCTTCTCCCTGCCTGATCCCCAGACACAAGGCAAGGAGATGCAGCAATCATCTTGCAATCATGAGGTGACAAGGAAGACAAAAGCTTACACCCTAAGGATAGAGGAGCAGAATATGGGAAAAAAATCTGGATCCCTGAAGGCTTCTCAGAGCCACCTATCTGTCCCATACTGTCCACCCTATGTCTTAATGCCTAAACATCTCACATTTCTTTTAAGCCACTGTTTGGTGGGTTTTCAGTTGTTAACACTAAAACTCATGACTAAACTAGTACATATGATAAAAATATAATAAATTAAATGAAAATCCTATCGATAATACAATATGTGTAAGGCAATCCATTTTGTTTATAATAGAAAAAAAAAGGTTGAAAGCACAAACGTCAAAAATTAGCCCCTATTCTCTGTGACAGGGATGAGTGATACTCATTTTCCTCCTTATGCTTTTGATTATTTTCCATATTTGACCATTTTCAAAACAATAGAAACAAAGGATTAGTATCTTTGAGCCTGATTTACCATTGTAGCAAGGAGGATCAGCCTCAGACATCAAAGACAAACACAACTTTTTCTGTTTCAGATGAACTTGGGTAGCAGACAGTTAGGTACCCATCCTAGCTCTACCCCACCTGCCAAAAGGGTGCAGTCCAGGGTGGGAGCAGGGAGGGGGTTGGGCAAGTTCTGTAGGGCTGCTCTGGGGAGTCACAGCAGTCCCAGGCAGTGCTCAGGCCACCTAGACAAAATCATTCTGATACAAGGTCTGTATGAGGTGCTGTAGGTGAGCAGGCACCTTGAACAACTCTGGGTTCACACCAAGGCAATGAAGACGAGGAGGACCAGAGATGGCCTCCCTGCGAGCCCACACCTGGCCACCAGGAAAGATGATCCCACAGTCTCTTGGAAGCCTCTGGTATATCTTCTTCCTTAAAACATCAGGCTCAACAAACAGAGCTTGAGATTTAAAGCCACATTAGCCAACTGCAGACACGCTGCACCTCAAAGCTGAAGGAATAATGTCTTTTCAAAACCTTGCAAGAAAAATGGCATGCGGGCGTACCTCATTATATTGTGTTTCGCTTTACTGCACTTCCCAGCTAGTGCATCTTTTAACAAATCGATGGTTTGTGGCAACACCGCATTAAGCAAGTCTATCATCCCCATGTTTCCAATAGCCTTTGTTCGCTCTGTGTCTCTGTGTGACATTTTGGTGATTCTCAAGGTATTTCAAACTGTTATTATTATTATACTTGTTATGGTGACCTGTGATCTCTGATGATACTACTGTCAACATCTTGCTATTTTTTAGCAATATTTTTAAATTAAAGTATGTACATTGTTGTTTTCTTGACATAATGCTACTACATACAATAGCCTACAGTATAGCGTACAGGTTAATTTTTGTCTGCACTGGGAAACCAGAAAATTCAGGTGACCTGCTTTATTGTGATACTTGCTTTATAGATGTGATCTTGAACTGAACCTATAATATCCCTGAGGTGTTCCTATACAACAAAGGGTAAGCTCAGCCACAAGCGCACAAAACAGCAAGGCTGGAACTGACAGACCCTGCAGTGAAATTGCTTTTTCCTTTCTTTTCAGAGTCCTTCCTTCTACTCTCCAGAGGATTCCACAGCGCTGCCAGGCTGTATAACGATTACTCGTGCCCTGCTGTGCCCCTCTTTTCACTGTTTAAATAGCAGAGTTTCCCTGTAAAGTCTAAATAGTAGAGATGGACCCCAGGAGACAAACTCTCTGCTGCCCCAGAGGGGAGTCAGTAGCCAAATTTAGGGGATCCCTGTTCTGCCTCCGCTCCATTCTTCTAACTCACACAGCTGAACGAAATAACTGTTCTCATTAAAAATGAACCCACCTCTTATGGCCAGTGCAGGCATTCCCAAACTGCTGGCTGAGTCTCCTAGGCCAGCAGCCAGCCATCTGCACTGCTCCAACAGCTTATGTAACGTGCTGAGTTTCCACCTTTGGTTTGGGGGAAGGGGACAAGTGTGTAAGGCAGGAAATGGACTGAGATGGAGCGGTCACACCATCATGTCTGAAAGGTCTGCTAAATACTTTGTCACAGAGTTGCTTTAGCCTTTGAAAGCAACATAAGGTAAACTGGATTGAGCTAGCTTACATGCAACAACAACAAAAAAGGAGCCTCAGGTCAAATGGACTGAAGAAAAGGCTTCTGAGTGGGCTAATACAACAACAGCTTCCAATAGTCCCCTTTATGTATTAACAGGCTACAGAGCAAAATACAGGCAGGTGTATAACTGTAACAGAAGACAAGGGAAATGGTAAACTTTCCCTTAGCCAGTAACTTCTGAAGTTTAAAAAGAAGGAGGGAGTGTATGAGCTGCTTACACACTTTGCAGATTAATCCTGGCACTCTGGGATGACCTAGAGCGGTGATGTGGGGGAGGGAAGGGAGGCGATCTATGCAGAATTATAGCTGTTTTGTATTGTTGCATGGCAGAAACCAACACAACACTGTAAAGTAATATTCCTCCAATTAAAAAAATAAATTAAAAAAGTAAAAAAAATAAATTAAAAGAAGGAGGGGAAGTGCTGAACTATCCCTGGGCCAGTAGGGGTATGCTGACACCATGTGTGACTCAAGTAGCTTTTCCCCGTCAGGGACAAAGGCAATTCCAGTTTAACTCTGGCCCATAGCTCTGGAGAAGTGAAGGGAGAGCCGAGGAGGAGGAAGCAATCAGTTCTTTTAAGTAAAAAGTATACAGCAAGACCAAGGCTTCCTGATGGCTCTGACGGTAAAGAATCTGCCAGCAATGCAGGAGACTCAGGTTCAATCTCTGGGTCAAGAAGATGCCCTGGAGAAAGGAATGGCTACCCACTCCAGTATTCTTACCTAGAGAACTCCCTGGACAAAGGAACCTGGCAAGCTACAGTCCATGGTGTCGCCAAGAGTTGAACATGACTAAGCAGCTAAGCACACACGCACACAGAAAGACCACTCAACTGAACATAATTCTGCCCTGGAAAAGAGCAGCCAACCCACTACTTATAATAATAATGGTTATCAGAAGCACACTCAGCATTTCAAAGAACTTGCCAAACATTAACGTGCACCCTACCCCAAAACACCGACTTTATAGGGACTTTCTTGGTGGTCCAGTGACTAAGTCTCTGCACTCCAATGCGGGGGCCCAGATTTGGTCCCTGGTCAAAGAACTAGATCCCACATGCTGCAACTCAAAATCCTGCATGCTGGAACTAAGACCAGGCACAGCCAAATAAATAGACTTGATCAAGAATCTCAAGAGGTAGCTCAAGGCCTCTTCACTTCTGGGAGATGCACATACCAGTAGACAAAGACGAGCAGAACATTTAGACTGGATTTGTGATTTGGGATAGTTGATGCTTTGTCAGTTTGGCCCAAGTTGAGAGGCAATAGGGGAATGGACTTGCATCTAAGTTCAGCTGTTGGTTCAGACACTTACTGGCTATGTGATGTTGGGTAGCATTTTCCAATATTGATAACAGAGATAATTACAGTACATACCTCTGCAGAATCCTGTTACAATTAAATGCGCTAATACATGAACACATCTAGATGTGTCTGGCATATAAGAAACATTGAAACGATGGAGTCACTACTTATTTTCACTACGTAACTGGACGGTAAGTTTCCTAAGAGCTGGAATCAGGGCTTTGGGGTTATGATTCCCTAAAAATACCCTGGTACAGTGTCTAGGATAATAAATGCATTATCCACCTTACTTGAAGAAGAAGAAAAATAAAAAAAGCTTGGGTCAGAGCTATAAAGAGAAGTTCAAGAGCTGAACTGTCCATAGAATCAGGGTGATGGCTCAAGTAAGTAAATGGCTGAGACAGGCCCTAGCAGGAATGGACAGCAGGACAATCAGATCCTGACCAGACAGATGGAGTGGGAGAAAGGGGTTGCTTGACTACTGGTGCTAAAAATGACTTAATGTTCACACACTTATAATACCCTGAGCTCCCAAAGAAGCCCCCCTGCCTCTCCCTCATCACCACCGACATGGCTATTCATTTATAATATTTACTGACCACTTACTATGTGTCAGGCATCACTCCATAAGTGACACATATCTAATCTTCCTAACCCACTGCTGAGATAGGTGCTATTATTACCCACATTTTATAGTGAGGAAAAAGTCCAAGATAGCTACTTAACCATCCAACTAGCAAGTAAGTGAGGCTGGGGCTGGAATTCACGGTGTCAGACACCAACAACCACACCTTTTATCACTAAACAGGTGATGCTGCCTCCACATGCAACCTGTCCACCTGCATTTTTCTCTTCACAGTAACCACTGACTTTCATATTTGCCTTTATAGAAAAGACAAGTGTGTACTGAAAAAAAAAAAGGCAGAAAGACAGTATAGCCATTTCACAAAAGTAGATATCCAAATGGTCTCCACATCATTACTCATCAAGGAAATGAAAATACACACACCCAATGAGATACTACTATACACACATAAAATTGGCTACAATTAGAAAGACGGACAATTACAAGTGTAGATGAGGATGTGGAAAAACTAGAACCTTCCTACTTTGATGGTCGAAATGGAAATGGGTTCAGTCCTTTTCAACACTATTTGGCAATATCTACTAAGGTAAACAGACATCTACCCTATGATTCAATAACCCTACTGCTAGGGATATACTTCAGAAAAATGGTTTATGGCCATCAGAAGGTATGTAAGAGAATATTCCTAGAGACGTCATTCATAAAAGCTCAAGTTTAAAAACAACCCTACATTCATCAACAAAAGAATGAAAAACTTGTCATATACTCCCCATGATGAAATGCTTTTACATCAACAAAAAGAACAAACTACTCCTACATGCAGGCTTCCCGATAGCTCAGATGGTAAAGAATCTGCCTGCAACGCAGGAGACATGGGCACGATCCCTGGGTTGGGAAGATCCCCTGGAGAAGGGAAGGGCAACCCACTCCAGTATTCTTGCCTGGAGAATCCCATGGACAGAGAAGCCTAGTGAGCTACAGTCCATGGGGTAACAAAAGGCCAGACACGACTGAGAGGCTAACACACACACTACCACAAGCATGGGCACGATGCACAGACATCGAGGGAAAGAGAGTATATGCCAGAGGACTCCACTGACATGGAGCTCAACAGGGAAACTAATTGATGGCGGGGGAGTCAGAACAGTGGTTCCCTAGGAGGTGCGGGACCGAGGGAGGAACTGACTGGGTGCACTAGAAAGTCTTCTGGGGCGGTGGACATGTTCTATATCTTAATCTGGGTGGTGAAATATTTGTATATCTGGCTTGAAAGTGACAAAAGAGCATGACCCCCCAGTTGATATTCTTCTCCAGAATACCTGACTCTGGAGTTTCTAGCTACTTACTGGTTAGGCAGACAGGACTCTGCCAACCTCCCATACCCTTGCTTACCCTCTGACACGCCTAAAACAGGGACTGCAGAAAGTGAGCTTCACAAGGGATTAGCTGCTGGGAGTGGGCTCACAGTAGGGGTGCGGGTTTCCCTTAATTCTCATACAAATACCCTCTTTGACCCCCATATAAATAATACAATCTGAATACAAATTTGGAGACTCAGTCCCCAAATTTTCCTTTTCTTTTCTTTCTTTTTTTTTTTTTTTATTGTTTTTGCCATACATTGTCATGATATCACCATGGGTTTACATATGCTTCCCCTCCGGAATCCCCCTCCCTCCTCCCTCCACCGCGGGAAATCTCGCTGCACCAGCCCCGAGCATCAATCCTGGGCTGGCGATTGATTAGACACATGACAATTAACATGCTTCAATGCCCTTCTCCCATATCATCCCACCCTTACCCTCATCCACAAAGTC
>ML661893.1:9811209-9847920 GCA_007570785.1 Antilocapra americana
GACTTTGTGGATGAGGGTAAGGGTGGGATGATATGGGAGAAGGGCATGAAGCATGTTAATTTTCATATGTCTAATCAATCGCCAGCCCAGGACTGATGCTCGGGGCTGGTGCAGCGAGATTTCCCGGGGCGGGAGGGAAGAGGGAGGGGGGTTCCGGAGGGGAAGCATATGTAAACCCATGGTGATATCATGACAATGTATGGCAAAAACAATTAAAAAAATTAAAAAAAAAAAACAACTAAAGAAATTTGGTAAACATTTTGATTTGAGAAAGCTGACTGGTCAGGCAGGCTAGCCATTATACCCCTCAATATGCCTCTCTATACTTTTTCCCAAATTTCAACCTTTACAAAAAGGGCAAACTCCCTTCTTAACATAGAGTTCCAACAATAAGATCATAATACTTATAGAGGGTGCGCTCATGGCAGTACTGTGCCAGGGAATTCTGATGCATTAGCTCATCTAACCGTACAAAGACCTCTATGAGGTTAGAGTTAAAATTATCCTCACTTTAACAGACTGGAATCTGGGACACAAGAAATTCAAATAATACATGATGAGGCCTGAATTCAACCCCACATTGTCTAAAATCAGACCACATACTTCATTATCACTCTCTACTAGTGTTTCAACTTTGAGTTGGAATAGCCTAGATCAAGGTTGCGAGTGGCCACTGGCTAACGCTGGCCAGCAGACAGACACAAGTAAGTGGAGAGAGCACCTTCCTCCGAAGGGAACCAAGGATTTCTCAGACATTATCTCATACCTCCTCAATAGTTGAAGAGAAAGAGAAGGACAGAAATGGGAAAACAAATCTGAGGCAGCACTCCCACTGAGAGCAAAGGCATCTATTGATGTACCACTACTGACGACTTTGAACCTCGGGTGTGCCACATAGCCCATCCGAATACAGTTAACACTTAACAAGACAAAACCTGACCCTGCTGCAATGAACGCAAAATGGAAAATTTTATGACTAAATGTGCTTATTCATGGGAAGGTCTGCAAGAGCCCAGGAATTAAATGGAAAATGCTGTCAAGATGTCGGTCACTGAAAATAAAGTCAGAATGATCAAGAGGATCATCTTCCTGTGCCTCTGTGGGTGATCCGTCAATCACCTGGCCGCGGGCCTGAGGAAACCTTTCAAGGTACCACTCAGGTTTTTTTGTGCTGGTGAATTTATCCTGGAAGGGAAGCAGTAATGGTAAAAACAGAAAAACAGGATACCAGAGGCTTGCTGAACTATGCTAAAGACGTCCAGCCTGGTGCATCTCTGACTCACCAACTTCCTCAGTGAATTTTTGTGGTCAGGGGAGGATAGCAGATCTGTCTCTGGGGGGGCCAAGTGTGAGTAGTTTCTGCTTCCTTTCCCTACCACCTTCCATTTTCTTTCTCAACCATGAGATGGGTAGGGACTTTTGGACACAACTACATCAAACTGTGCCAAGTGGAGAAAGTCAAGCTCACACACGTCAACTCCTTACCCAGGACACTGCAGGATTCAGCACAAAGACCTGAAGTTAATATCCACAGATCAGCATCATATAGTGGGAGAAAAAAAAGAACACTTGGACTGACCTGTGGCAGCCCCATGACCTCTAGTCAGGTTAACCGGACAGAAAATTTGCCTACCTTCTATGTGCTTCTGAAACAAATAAATCAAAAGAGGATTCTTTCTTGGCAACATCAGGTTAATTGATGACTGTGTTAACTGATGAAAAACGAAGGGTTATTCATCTGTCTGAAAATCACTTAACTGGCTGAACAGTGCCACAAAATAAAAGGCATATATCATGAACCAAGCAAAACCAGAGGCTCAAGAATGAACCCAGGGCTCAGGTGTTACTTTTATAGAGCTTTCTTTACCTAGCACCTCCAAGAGCCCCTTCTGAAGCATATCTATACAATCCCTTTTAATTGCTCATATCACAAGATGGAATCAAGAATGCCAGGAGAAATATACCCTCAGACATACAGATAATACCACTCTAACGGCAGAAAGTTAAGAAGAACTAATGAGGCTCTTGATGAGGGTGAAAGAGGGAAGTGAAAAGGCTGACTTGAAACTCAGCTTTCAAAAAACTAAGATCATGGATGCCATCTGGTCCCATCACTTCATAGCAAATAGAAGAGGAAAAAGTGGAAGTAGTGACAGATTTTATTTTCTTGGTTCCAAAATCATTCGGACAATGACTACAGCCATGAAATTAAAAGACACTTGCTCCTTGGAAGGAAAGTTATGACAAACCTAGATAGCATATTAAAAAGCAGAGACATGGACCAACAAAGATCTATGTGGTCAAAGCTATGGTTTTTTTCAGTAGTTATGTAAAGATGTGAGAGTTGGACCATTAAGAAGGCTGAGTACCAAAGAACTGATGCCTTCAAACTGTGGTACTGGAAAAGATTCTTTTTTTTTTTTGGAGAAGACTCTTGAGAGCCCCTTGGACAGCAAGATCAAAACAATGTTAATGGAAAGTCAATGTTAAAGGAAATCAACCCTGAATATTCATTGGAATGACTGATGCTGAAGTTGAAGTTCCAATAATTTGGCCACCTGATGTAAAGAGCTGAATCACTGGAAAAGATGCTGAGAAAGACTGAAGGCAAAAGGAGAAGGGTGTGGCAGAGGGTGCAATGGTTGGATGGCACCACCGACTCAATGGACATGAGTTTGAGCAAACTTTGGGAGACAGTGAAGAACAGAGGAGCCTGGCATGCTGCAGTCCATGCGGGTGCAAGAGTTGGACACAATATAGTGGCTGAGCAGTAACAATAATGCGGACCATCAACCTATTGCTTGGTCTGCCCAGAACCTAGTCCCCTTTCTAATGTCAAAACTCCTCAATTTTCCTTCAGGGAACTACCCCTTCCCTCATCTCTGTCTATGTGGTCAGGGGGAGCCAACCCCAGGGCTGTATTAGGACTCAGATCTGGCCCATCCACCATAGTGACCACTTCAGGGAATGGAAGCAGTTCAAACTAATGGAACAGTCATCCCTAGGACTTCTGCTTGAATTCTGAGTCTTCCGTGCTAAGCGTGCTGAGTTGGTAGAGGATAACCCGGAGCTGCTGGTGTACAGAGGCCTCACTGTGACACAGTCAGAAGCACCTACCTGAGAAGATGCTAAGTTGCTCAGTCACGTCCGGCTCTTTGTACCGCATAGACTGTATCCCTCCAGGCTCCTCTGTCCATGGGAGTCTCCAGGCAAGAACACTGAAGTGGACTGCCACTGTCTCCTCCAGGGGATGCTGCTGACCCAAGGATCGAACTCGCATCTCTTCTGTCTCCTGCACTGGCAGGCAGGTTCTTTACCACTAGCACCACCTGGGAAGCCTCAAGCAATGCTAAGCAAAGAAAAGCAGGGGCCGACAGGCTCAGACTCTAAATCTCTGTAGTTCATACACTACCTAGATTGACATGCCTTGTTTTAAGAGCTGAAATTCCACCTACAAGGAACCATATGTCTCTATGGAACTGTCTATCCAATCTAGTTTAGTAAGGTCTCAATTTATATCTCTGGCATGTCAAAAATATCTTTTCCTGGCAGGAAAAGATATGAACCTTGCATTTTTTCAGTCTTATTGGGTGTTGAATACATATATTTATTACATATGGATATTAAAGACTTCATGGTGATGATATGAAAATACAGTGATGATGACTGGGTCAAACATCCTAGAATGACAGACAACTTATCCTTGGGCTACCTTCAGGATCAGCAAAAGCACAGACCAAAAGGATCTGTCCTTTCCTCAGTCAAAAGACCCTGCTCTTCAGAAGCAAAAGCCACTCTGCATGGACTGCTAGTATGACATCAGTTCACTTATTTCTTTATAAACGTACAACTTCCTTAAAGGAAGTGCTTTTTAAAATTTTTCATATTCCTATTTCAGACAGATTTTTCAAAAATGGTTTTAAAGAGTAAAGCAGTATTGTGAAACTACCACCATACAATAAAAATCTGTAAACTCCTTCATGGGTAAGAACTGTCAGTGAAATGAAACAGAATATGGTGACATCATATTTTATCAGGTTATAAGATTCTAAAGCTAATGGTTAAAGCAAAACTCAGAAAGAGTGGGAATTTCTCCTGCAAAGCCCTTAAGCTGTGCACACAGCTTAATGCACTCTGCTTTGTTTACACTGCACTGTACTGCGAGTCCGTCAGTTCCACTGAGAGGCTTGTTACCACTTGGTGGCTCCTTCAGCTGAGCATCTGCCAAAGCAGGTGCTTGTGTTCAGAGGCCACAACGAAGTGGTGCTGCATGCAGGATACTTACAGTTTAAGCATTTACCTAAGATAAACGCACATACCTCAACTAATGTTAGTATGCTTTCCTTTACCACTGTCCACGTCACACACAACACAGAGACTGGAGTTGGTATTTGGGATAATGAAGTTTTACATTGGGAAGTGGGGGTGTGGGGTGTGGGTTATGTACATGGAAAACATCTAAAGCAAAGCCAAGTCAAATGAAAAGTATTTCCTGAGTAGGAATTAATTGCGGTAAGAGACAGGAATCATATTAGGATCATCTAATCTGATGGTTTTCAACCTATTAGTACAGAATTCTTTTTATCAAAAAACTATGACTCCAACAATGGATCCGTCAAATGTGAAACTGCTACAGGCTAAAAAGATAAAAGCAAGCCAGCTCTAAGAGAAGCTAAGAGAAAATCTTCTTTTTACCCCAAAACCCACAGAATCTCAGATGTTCCTGAAATATAATGTGAAAAACTATCCATCTAGAGACTACACCACCCGCTTTCATTAGAGCTGCATAATCCCAGGCTAAGAGGGTAAGGAACTTTTCCAAGGTTATGCAGTGAATGCATCAGTGGGCAAGACACTGCATTTCCTGACACAGTGTGCCGCCACTTTCATTACAAACCTGGTTCCTCCGCCACCCACCAGTCCCTCAGGTGTGAACTTTCACAACTACGTGCAAAGGGCTAATGGAGATTTGGAGAGAATGAGGCTGGCTATAGCAGGTCAGGCAAGACTTCTGGGAGGAAGAAAGTCTGGTGCTGCATCTTATGGGAAAAACAAGTCACAACTGAACTAGCGGAAAGAGTCACGGGGGTGAGATGTAGAGTGTGAGAGTTCAGACAGTGTTGGAGAGAAGGCTGGCAAGTGAGACGGAACAGAAGGTCTCGGAAAGGGACAGAACCTAAAGCAAGGAGACGGGAGATCCAAACAAAAGGGGAGGACAGTAGGAATTCTAAATAGCTGGGGAAAACCTACTTCCAAAAAGATATACAAGCTTCCCTGAAGATATGCCTAGCAAATACGGTCAGTATTCCGCACGGGTAAGATGGTGTGGAGCTACAGAGGAAAGTACAGGCCTGGGGCCTGCATCACAATGCCTAGAGTCTAGAGGTGGCCCTGCCTCCTCATCCACAGTGGATGAGTGTGATTACAACTATCAATAAGGTAAATGAGCTAATGTTTAAAGAAAAATACTTCACAAACATTGAACCAGTATAGTTAGTATTTAAAAACAAAATACTAAGTAATCGTTCCAGGTGAAATAATCCATTTCTAAGAAAAACCAAAGTAAAAGGGCTCTTCTTTCAGTTCTCCAACATTAACAAGGTGTTTGTAGGCATTAATCTGCCAAGATTTCGAAGTCGGGCGAACAGACGACCGACACAGAGGACAGAATCAGAGGCCTGCCTGCCCCAGGGTTCTTGGTTACACCATTTCAGATACCACAAGGAAGGAATCCAAGAAAAGCTCCACTGGTTATTTGGGTCAGAGGCACTGAGCTACCCTGATATTCAAAAAGCAACCACTGAAGTACAGATATAAGAAAGGAGGGGGATAGGAGGGGGAGTCCCAAAACCAGACCCCCACCCTAAACTATGCCAGAAACAATTGGGGTAAGAATAAAATACTACATACAAAATGTGACGTAAACCGAACAAATGGAAAATAAAACAAAAATACAGACAGTAAAAGTTACAAGTGCATTGCCTTGTCTAAATGATCGCTTCAAACTGCATGTGGAAAAGGAAAAGGAAGGATTAGAAGCCAGCAACAAATGCAAAAAGCCAAAGAGGGTCGAGGAAGCCAACTTCACATCCTCTGCCAGCTCTCTCCCCACCACCACACAAAAACTGAAGGAGAGGCTTTTTCAGTTTTGTCATTGACCTACTTTTGAACATCCAAGATATAAATAAGCAGTTCCATTAAGCCTGGGAGGAAGGAGAGAAAAGAAGAGAAACGTCCTGGGTCTCAGTGTCGGTGGCAGCCCTTGCTCCTTCACAACGCACTGATGGCTTTCGTTAGGGAGTTCAAAGGGGAAGTTCACTTTTGCTCATTCATAACCAACGGGTGTTTTTGTTTTGTTTTTACACAAGAGTAATACTGGTGCATGGGGTAAAACCAAACTATACAGAAAAATGACAAATGAAAAGTTATATCCTCTAAACACTCTCCCCAAAGACGTAACCTTTACATTTTTGAGTATCATCTCAAAAAATTATTATAAAGAAATTATTTATATACTAGGAAAGGCATGTGTGCATATTTTTATTTACTCAAGTGAGATCATATTACTCAAAAAGTTCTGGACATCACCACTGTCACACTGCTTTTCCCATTAGTACAGGCAGGCCTACATCAGGTCCAAAGCACTGCACGGTGGTCTGCTGTATAGACCCACTGCAATGGAATAAACCAGTGCCGTGCTAGAAATATGGGTGAGCAATTCCCTTTTGTCTTCCTGTCTGTCTATCTATCCATCCACCCAACCAGCTATCTGTCCATCCAATATATTTATTGGTTCCTTTAAAGAAGCTGCAGTAAACATCCAGATCTGCACCCCTAGCATTTGCTCTAAGCCACTCTGAGCTGTGAGGGCCTGTTCGCATCCTGTGTTAACTCCCAGTTAACAGCTGCACCAAAAAGCTCAATAACAACCCAAAATCAATTCTTAGTAACAGCAAAAATTTACTAAACTATGGTATAACATGGGATAAATGAAAACTTACTTGGAAAATCTGATATCCAATATATAGAAATATTTAACATTTTAAAAACATTATAGAAAAAAATTAAAACTGTACCATACAAATATTTGGGATCAAGTCTTTCTCTCAAAAAATAAAAAGGCCCAAATTGGTAACAATCTTTTTTTTTCTTTTTTTTTTAATTAGTTTTGCCATACAGTGCCATGATATCACCATGGGCTTACATATGCTCCTCCTCCAGAACCCCCCTCCCTCCTCCGTCCCTCCTCCCTCCCCCCGGGAAATCTCGATGCACCAGCCCCGAGCATCAATCCTGGGCTGGCGATTGATTAGACATATGATAATTAACATGTTTCAATGCCATTCTCCCATATCATCCCACCCTTACCCTCATCCACAGAGTCCACGAGTCTATTCTATACATCTGTGTTCCTTTTGCTGTCTCGCATGTTGGGTTCTCGTTACCGTCTTTCTAAATTCCATATATATGTGTTAATATACTGTATTGTTGTTTTTGCTTCTGGCTTACTTCACTCTGGATAATGGGCTCCAGTTTCATCCATCTGAGTAGAACTGATTCAAATGAATTTTTTTTTAATGCTGAGTAATATTCCATTGTGGAAATACAAAAAACCTCGTATAGCCAAAGCAATCTTGAGAAAGAAGAATGGAACTGGAGGAATCAACCTACCTGACTTTAGGCTATACTACAAATCCACAGTCATTAAGACAGTATGGTACTGGCACAAAGACAGAAATATAGATCAATGGAACAGAATAGAAAGCCCAGAGATAAATCCACGCATCTATGGACACCTTATCTTTGACAAAGGAGGCAAGAATATACAATGGAGAAAAGACAACCTCTTTAACAAGCGGTGCTGGGAAAACTGGACAGCCACTTGTAAAAGAATGAAACTAGAACACTTTCTAACACCATACACAAAGGTAACAATCTTTTAAAGCAGTCCCTTGTTATCTCTAAGGCCCCTATGGAGATGCGTTTTCTTTTCCTCCAGTGTTAGAAGGGAGCCTATGAACCACAGTTCATCTCTGAGCAAATCACCGTCTTAGAAGGACCTGGCAGCAGAGGCTAAGAGAGATCAGGCGTCTCAGAGACTTAAGGGTCAGCCAGCCAGTGGCTCTCACTGCTTCTCACTTGTTCTTCTTCCCTATCAAGTACCACCATGTACCACTGCTCAGTATCTTAAACCTCAGGCATCACATAATCAGGGAATTAAGTTAACCTGCTTAATGCCAGTCCCCTCAAACGTCTCTCCAAACATGACACACATGTCTATTTGTCTCAAATGTCAGTCATCAGAGAGGTCCCTGACTTCCCCCAGGATCAGCCTGGTGCTGAACTTAAGAGACTGCAAGATACGGCTTCTCTAAGCTGCAATTTCCTCAAATGCAACATGGGAACAGTATCTGTACTGATTTGGCACAGTCAAGGACCATGAGATAACACATGTGACACTCTTGGAGGGAAGAATGACACAAAATTAGGGCTCAAAAGGTGTCAGTCACTTACGACATCACAGTCTCAGTTTTGAAAAATGAGCTGGCACAGGAAAAAAGAGTACTCTGGCTCTATCTACCAGAAGAAATAGATTTTTTGCTTAGAGATATGATTAAACCTGTTCAAGCTACCCAAGGTACAGCCATTATTTATACCCTGGGAATGCCTCAGCCTAGGAGACACTAGCTAATGCAGGGCTGCAATGAGGCAAGGACATAGCTAACCAGAAAGAGGGTGAGGGGTGTCTCCATGATGCAAAAAATGGCACATGACACTTACTGACTGTGGCCAAGTTCCAGGCAAATTGGAACCTTTATAGATGTTTTCCTTTCCCTGTCATTTCATTTTCTTCATAAAAATGCTATTTTCATCTTATTTAACCACAGTTTTTCTACCCTACCAAGTAATCAAGAGTTTACACCATAGTTCCTAACACAGTCCCTTGCAAAGAAATGCCAGGTGCCAAAGACAAACAGATTTAACTCAGGCTCTCTTCCTTTCATTCAGAATATGTATCAAACACACAGACCACCACACCAAGTATTAATCTAATGTGTATCTCTGACAAAAATAACTTGGTTCTCAAATTCATTCAAACTTTCAATGTCACCTGAAAAACACAGAATCTTGAAAATTTTACCAAAGTGGGGCTGAAATTTGAATTTAATAGAATCACACAGTTTCATATAAGAGAATTCTTATCCTGAGAACTAGCTAATTTAGTCTTTAATTCATTCTTTCATTCCCTATTTGCACATTCATTCACTGATTCCAGACTTGGTTAAATACCCCGACTCTCCCCAGAAACCCTTTCCTCTCTTGCCCACCCATAATTTACAGCAACTTTGGTATAGATTACTGTGGAGGTCCTCATTCTGACTTGCCCCACATTGCTCCCACTTCTGGTAATAGCACCTCAGTGTCCTCAAATGTCAGTCAGATGGTCCCCTACCTTTCTACCAACATGATCTAACCAGTCAATATATTCTATCCTTCCTTTTTGTGACTGGCTGAGAGTTTAACATGTGACCCAACTCTAAGACCTTTATCACAACCTGAGGGGGGGAATATCAGATCTTCTCTTTAGGGTTGCTGGTGATAAGGATGATGCAAGACTGGAGCCACCAGGAGTGGGTGGCTGTTAGGTCATACATGCAGAGATGCAACCTAAGCAAAAAGTCAACAGAAAGGAAAATGGAAACAGACCAAGTTCACTCCTGGAATTTTCAGAAATGCGTATGTCTAAAACATCTCTTTTCTGCCATGAGCCAGTTTCTGGTATTTATTTGGAAGCAGACATACTAACAAATACAGCTTGGCTCTACAATTTGCACTCATGCCCAACTTCCTTAACAAGACTGTTAGCCCATGAAGGGCAGAAACTTTGTTTTACTGTCTTTCTCTGCCCACAATTAGCAGAAGGCCTGAGTAGATATGTACGGTAGCCCTGGGCTGGGTGGGGCGGGGGGATTTTCCTACAACCACTATCCTATTTCAAGAAAACGTGCATATGCACCCGGCTCATTAGCTTAATGTGAGTAACAAATTGCACAGAAGGGATCTGATTAGGGGTTGTTCAAACGCACTGAGGGAAAACAAAATGCTGTATTCTTCATTTTCACTATAAAAGAGCAAAAGGGAAGAACTCTTTCAAAAAGAAAGAGTATTCTTCCTTTCACTACCAAAGAGTCATTTATTAACTCTCTATATGTACCCCCAATCTCAAACTAGCATCATCAACAACAAAAGTCACAACATTTCCAAAGCAGTGTCACTGAAACGCCATCACATGAAAAGAGCTGAGCGACCACAGCAGGGAAGCCAGGGAAGCAGGGCATGCAGAGCTACCCTGGGAGCCCCACTTCTCAACCCGGAAGCCTCACCCTTGGGTGGCCCTGCTCTGAACACCCATCTGCAATCTTCTTCAGAAATGATACACAACTGGGGTCTGTGAGGCCACAGAGGTGGAGAGACACCGCTCTAAAGGGTCCAAGTGGATTTTCGGGCATTTTGTTTCTCTTCCTTTGCTAATTCAGTTAGGAGAAAATGCCCATAACGCACAGAAAAAAAAAAAAAAAAACAGGAAATAATTGAACTGGAGCTCTTTTACCTATAAAGGATAGAATCTCCAAGGAAGAGGCCAACAAAAAGTCAAGGTTTATTTATGTGTTTGGTTAAATACGGCCTCTGGTAGAAGAGGAAATGATTTCTCAAGATTCACTGTCTCTAATGGGAATGATCAGTGGCAGCTTACAAATGCCCAGCTGAACGGAGTTGGAAAAGAGGTAGATCCTCACCCTGCCCAAGAGCCTACTAACCTTATAAAGGTTTCTTAAAAAAAAAAACAAACAAACAAACCACTGGCCTACCTGAAATGAGGGAACAGTGTCATTTATCATATTGAAAAGCAGGAAACAAAGTATATGTTTGTTAGAAAGAAGACCAGTTATACATTCTGCATTAAGACAATCCAATCAACATGATTTACCCAACATCTATTATTTGCCAGAGCTTCACTGGGAAGTGGAGAGACAACTGCAAACCTAAGAGCTCTACATCTAAATTCATTAACATGGTAAGATCTCTGTGATAGCTATTCAAAAAGTACACAAACCAAAAGAGCACACAAAACACAGTCCCACCAATTAATATATATTCACATAGATGATCTCATGCATGTAAAGATACAGGTGCAAAACAGTGGATGAAGTGCAATTCCAATTTTCATTAAAGAAAATTTATATTTACATTATATCTATGAGTATAAGTATCTTAATAATCACTAAAATGTAACTTGCAGTCATCTCTAAAAGGTGGGGATTTGGGTAATTATTATCATCTACCTACTATTTTCATCATATCATTGGGATTTTTAAGAGTGTTAAAAATTGTACCTTAAAATTTTATGGTACCATCTAACAATATATAAGAGAACTGGCTGTCACACTAGCTGATCTGGGCTCAAATTTTACTTTGTCACTTATGCGCTATGTGACTTTAGGTAAATTAATCTCTCTGTGCCTCAGATCACCAAATTGTAAACTAAGGCTAATAAACTGACCTCACAGAGTTATGAAGCTTGTGGCTCTTCAGTTGCTAAGCTGCATCCAACTCTTTGTGACCCCACGGACCGCAGCACACCAGACTCCTCTCTCCTCCACTATCTCTTGGGGACTTGCTCAAATTCAAGTTCACTAAGTCTGCGATGCCTTCCAATCATCTCATCCTCTGCCTTCCCCTTCTCCTCCTGCCTTCAGTCTTTCCCAGCATCTGGGTCTTACGGAATGAGTCAGCTCTTCGCATCTGGTGGCCAAAGTACTGGAGTTTTCTGCTTCAGCATCAATCCTTCCAATGAATATTCAGGGTAGATTTCTTTCAGGATTGACTGGTTTGACCTCCTTGCAGTCCAAGGGACTCTCAAGAGTCTTTTGAATGTTCAGTTTCATGCCAGCTTTTTCATTCTCCTCTTCACCTTCACCAAGAGACTCTTTTGTTCCTCTTAACTTCCTGCCATTAGAGTGGTATCATCTGCATATCAGATGATATGCGGGATTGTTGCTATTTCTCCTAGCAATCTTAATTTCAGCTTGTGATTCATCCAGCCTGGCATTTCACATGATGTACTCTGCACAGAAGTTAAATAAGCAGGTGACAATATACAACAATTCTGAACCAGTCAGTTGTTTCATGTCCAGTTCTAACTGCTGCCTCTTGACCCACATACAGGTTTCTCAGGAGACAAGTCCTCTCATCCCCTCTTTAAGAATTTTCCACAGTTTGTGGTGATCTGCACAGTCAAAGGCTTTAGCATAGTCAATGAAACAGAAGTAGATGTTTTTGTACAATTTTCTTGGTTTCTCCATGATCCAACAAATGTTAGTAATTTGATCTCTGGTTCCTCTGCCTTTTCTTAATCCAGCTTGTACACCTGGAAGTTCACAGTTCACGTCCTGTTGAAGCCTGGCTTGGAGAATTTTGAGCATTACTTTGCTAGTGTGTGAGGTGAATGCAATTGTGCAGAAGTTTGAGCATTCTTTGGCACTGCCTTTCTTTGGGATTGGAATGAAAACTGACCTTTTCCAGTCCTGTGGCCACTGCTGAGTTTTCCCAATTTGCTGGCACACTGAGTGCAGTATTTTCACAGCATCATCTTTCAGGATTTGAAATAGCTCAGCTGGACTTCTATCACCTCCACTGGCTTTGTTCATTGTGATGTTTCAAAAGGCCCACTTTACTTCACATTCCAAGATGTCTGGCTGTAGGTGAGTGACCACAGCATTGTGGTTATCTGGGTCATGAAGATCTTTTTTGTATAGTTCTTCTGTGTATTCTTTCCACCTCTTCTTAATCTCTTCTGCTTCTGTTATGAGGATTAGAGGAATTAATAACAAGGGGGAGGAAGCAATAATGAAGTGGGAGAATAAGGAGATCAAGCTGCTTCAGACATACTATCCATGAACATGCCACCCTGCTTGAAACATCTCTGAGCACAAGCCTGACTGAAGCCCTTCTGGACTTTCTGTGATCTATTCCTCTAATAACAGTAAGGATCACCTCTCCAAGGGTATCAGGAGCTTTCAGCAAACGTCTGCTCATCATTGACCCCATCAGTTGACCTCCCTCCCAGCCAGTATGATCCATATCCATGCACTACCCTCTCCTGTCTCCATGGCTACAAGTATGTTAGTTCTCCAGCCTTGAAGTTTCTCTGTTCTCCAATAAACTGGATTCTTTCCATCTCTCTGGGGTGCTCATTAAGGCTTATCCAGGTAGATCCTCTTGGTTCTGTTACTGTTTTATTTCCTTTCCCTTCCCATCCCTTTCCACTCTACATATTTAAGTGCCTAGATTGACTGGTCTTCAAATAAATTGGTGTTTGAGGCATCATTTATTTCTTCTTCCTTACCACTTCAACCTTAAACTCTAATTTCAATTAGTGTTCTTAGACCTCCCACTCCCTCACCCATCTATCCATTCACCTACCTATCCCTTAGTGATTAACAACAGCAAGCCAATCATTGTGCTGGGTGCTAAGCCAGAGTGGGCATCTGAGACTGGGAATACCATCACACAATAAAAAGTTAACTTGATGCTATACATAACTCTAACAACCATGTAGTTTAATGGCTCTATTAAGTACAGGGAACTCTACTCAGTAATCTGTGATGACCTGTATGAGAATAGAATCTAAAAAAGAGTGGATACACGTATATGTTTATTGATTCACTTTGCTGTGCAGCAGAAACTAATACAACAGTGTAAATCAATTATATGCCAATAAAAATTAATTTTAAAAAAGCTTTTGCACAACAAAGGAAACTATAAGCAAGGTGAAAAGACAGCCTTCAGAATGGGAGAAAATAATAGCCAATGAAGCAACAGACAAACAATTAATCTCAAAAATATACAAACAACTCCTGCAGCTCCATTCTAGAAAAATAAACAACCCAATTAAAAAGTGGGCCAAAGAACTTAACAGACATTTCTCCAAAGAAGATATAAAAATGGCTAACAAACACATGAAAACATGCTCAACATCACTCATTATCAGAGAAATGCAAATCAAAACCACAATGAGGTACCACTTTACACCAGTCAGAATGGCTGCCATCCAAAAGTCTACAAGCAATAAATGCTGGAGAGGATGTGGAGAAAAGGGAACCCTCTTACACTGTTGGTGGGAATGCAAACTAGTACAGCCACTATGGAAAACAGTGTGGAGGTTCCTTAAAAAGCTGCAAATAGACCTGCCATATGACCCGGCAATCCCACTGCTGGGCATATACACCGAGGAAACCAGAATTGAAAGAGCCACGTGTACCCCAATGTTCATCGCTGCATTGTTTACAATAGCTAAGACATGGAAACAACCTAGATGCCCATCAACTGATGAATGGATAAGAAAGCTGTGGTACATATACACAATGGAATATTACTCAGCATTAAAAAAAAATTCATTTGAAGCAATTCTACTCAGATGGACGAAACTGGAGCCCATTATCCAGAGTGAAGTAAGCCAGAAGCAAAAACAACAATACAGTATATTAACACATATATATGGAATTTAGAAAGACAGTAACGAGAACCCAACATGGGAGACAACAAAAGGAACGCAGATGTATAGAATAGACTCGTGGACTTTGTGGATGAGGGTAAGGGTGGGATGATATGGGAGAAGGGCATTGAAGCATGTTAATTGTCATGTGTCTAATCAATCGCCAGCCCAGGATTGATGCTCGGGACTGGTGCAGCGAGATTTCCCGGGGGGGAGGGAGGAGGGAGGGGGGGATTCGGAGGGGAAGCATATGTAAACCCATGGTGATATCATGACAATGTATGGCAAAAACAATAATAAAAAAAAAAGATTTCATTATTTGACTACCCTATACAACTGGAGTTGACTTTGTTTCAGTGTCACTTGCTTTAATACGTATGTGGTTAAGTTGTACATGTTTTTCTTCTCCTGAATTTCATTATACACAGAATATTGTAGTACTAAAATAACATTAAGAAGAATAATTTTTTTAAATTAACCACCCTAACAGCAGCTATTTTATTTTCTTGTGTCTACTCTGCTTTTGTACATGTGTGTCAGTTTATGCATTTGTAATCATAACACACATAAATCCTCCTATTACTTTTCTACTTACTGAGAAAGCATTTTTCTACATTCAATATTTATGGTTTTAAGAGCAGTATAAAGATTCAAAGGGTTGTCACGCCATACTTTACTTATTTACTCTCCTACTGATGAAAACATAAATTATTTCCATTTTAAATGTTAACTCACTGACAGGTGATCTTCCTGTATATACTCCTTCTCTTCTTTTTAATTATGGACTTGGAACAAATTTTTCCAGCCCTGGGATTATTAGACCCAAAGCTATGAAGAAGGCATGTAAGGCTTTTGACAGCCATATGGCTATTAAACTAGAGAGTTTTAACAATTATGCCTACAGTCAACACTATTATCCATACTAATAGGAGAAAGCAGAGCTGAGGATAACTCAAGTTATTTCTGTTTGCAATTGAGAAACCAAATATTTACACATACTTTTATAGATTATTTATCTTCTTAATTACACTGTACACGCCAACAGAGAACATGTAGAAAAAAAGAGACCAGGTATGTGAAAGTACTATGAAATATTAAAAGATTGATTCAAATTTGAACGCTGCTGAGAAGCCAGGGACACCAGCTCAAGAACTGCAAGAATGTCAGAAGTCATCTCCACACAGACACTTGAGGGCTGCCTGTCTGCACACAGATGCCCTCTCCCACAGTACACTGTGAACGCCACTGGACCAGCCTTCCTACTTGTGACTCCACTTGGTTCTGAGTCCCCAAAGAGAAAAAGCAAAGTGTGTGTCAATATCTGACACATGCTCCCTTCTGTACTCTTTTCTCCATCATCCCAGCCACAGAGTCATTGCCATTCTGTATGCTGCAAAGCAAATCCCTAAAAACAGAAACCAAACTGTTCAAAACATAAGGGGGAAAGGACTGGGAGAGGAAATAAAAGTCCTATATTAAAACTGTCTACTAAAGATTAAAGTAAACTACCCATTTTTACAAGCCCATTAAATCACCATGCTCCTCCTATTTACCTTGGATGGTTTTCAGAAGCTTGCCTCCACTCCCAAGCAAACATAAAACCAACAAAATCCACCCTGTCTGGATCTCAGCATCATCCTGCACTCAGCCTGCATCCCCACATGTGGCACCTATGCTCCTGTGTGAGATGTGATTTCCCCTGGCCCAGGGCTGCATCCTTGAAAAACACTGTGTCACAGCATATGAAAGATACTCCCTTCCTACTCCCTTTTAAGGTTTGTGATAGATCTAAAAGAAGTGTCTATCTGGTATTAGCATGTCTTCAACATTTCACAGTTGCTAACGCACTCTTTTTTTTTTTTTTAACAGAGAGAAAAGCTGGGCATAAAGGAACAGGTTTTAGCAAGTAAATGTATCTAGTTAGAACTTACGGATGTAAGTGTGTTTCCCTTTTCTTTATCTTTAGGATATCCTTATACAGTAAGTGATACTAGCTTACATGGCTTTGCTAAGTAAAGAAAGTGAAAAGAATCAAAAAGACAAACAGAAAAAGTATTATGGAAATATGACCAAAATCAAGAAGGATACTGAGAAAGGTTGACACTTTGAAAACTGCATTAGGCCTATTTACATTTTATATTTGTCACCTTTTTGCACATCTTCATCCCCTCAACCCTCAACATAACTGTTATATCCTTAAGAAGTAAGGGTTCTATTTTAATATCATGTTTTATTTCAGTTGCCAGGAATCTGACATAGAAACAAATTATCTAACATTGCTAATTTCTGTCAGTTAAAACAATTAAAACTAGAAACTGTGAGTCCAGTGAAAGCCCTGTAACTTCAGATTTGTTTTTTCTTGATTTCTCATTGATCTTTTTTGTCCAATTAAAAAATCATTATAATTTAACTTTGTTTATCTTGACTTCTGATTGCTTTTTGGTCATTAATGACATAGAACCCTTCAGATTTCAGGTTTTCCCCTTGTTAATTATTTGATAATCTATAAAGAATACGGCAGACATTCTAGTAAAACGTCAGGTGATCCCTTTATGTGTGACTATGTGGAATTCTTTTGACCCTTAACTTACTTTGCCCCCAGTTTATGTTTCCAAGATATTCAGACATTAAAGGTTAAACATCTTTATGGTTATGTAAAAGGTTGTGCCTATTCTCTGTTTTACCCCAAGTTCATCTGGCTTACTTGGTTTGGGGCTTCCTGTTGTTTCTCTTACCACTCAAGTAGAAGCAATGTTTTGTACATATATAGCTTCATCAACGAGAGATTAAAAAAAAAAGAAAAGAAAGAGAAAGAAAAACTGTCACCATTCAGTCTTGTTAGTCAAACAAGGAAAACTCTTATGGATCTTCTGGCTGGCAGCCCATAAACTGGGAATAGATTAAGACTATAAAGATACCAAATATAAGTCATCATATCACTGCCCAACAATGCAGATGATCTGGAAACTTGGCAAAAAGGGTCTTGGCGTTTCCTATTCTTTTCCCCCCTATTCTTCTACACAGGCAAGAGCCAAAAGCAACCCCACCCAAATAGTACATTCCTGTTTACTCAAGACACTCCAGAGGGGAGAGAGTTGAGGGGCATTAAAGGATGCAATAAAAGCAAAACAAGCAAAAACCCAAAAGCATGGGTTTATATTTTCCAGGGTAAAATTTATGTGGAGAGGCCTAAATGAAAGAAGCCTCAGAAGAGAAAGAAGTATCTGGCATCATCTGCAGAAGATAAGCACAAAGAAAGTTTTATTTGGGAAATAATCTCTATGTACTTTTCTGCCACCTGCATCTCCCCTGCTTTGCACCAACATTTGAAGTTTCTCATTAATTCACTCTCTATACCAACTGCACAAGTATCTTAAAGGGTAAATGATATTTTTAACAAAGCCAGGAGTGCTACTAAGGGTTAGGAACATTGGCCAGAGTTCAAAAGATGTGTAATTTCCACTGGGAGATGAATCTGCCATCGTTTTTGTTTAACAGACACTGAAAATGAAAACAACATATCTGGAAGAGAATCTACAAGCAGAAAAAACATGAACGTGGTAAGGAGGGTGAAATGAAACAATTCAAACTGGACATTAGAAGACTATCAGTAAAAGACTTTTGTTTGAGAAAGAGAAGACCTCCAAAAGTTGAATATTTTCAACGCAGACCAGTTCCATATGGGAGGATGGAAAACATCAAGTGTTGGGGAAGTCAATCTTAGTTAGCTCTATCTCTGATTAACTGTATGACCGCAGGCTAGCCATGAAGCCTTTCTTATCTTGACTGCCAAAATGATCACCACGAATACCAGCAGGTCCAGGGACATGCTGACAGTGCTACTCATGTTACACCACGACTTCCCTTTGTGACAAAGGAACATTTAATATCTTGGGACCTGTTTAACATTCAACAAATAGTGACTGAGTGTCAACTCCATGCTGGGCCCCAATCTAGACACTGGGGGAGACAAAGGTGAGTTAGAGGAGGCCTATTTCAAGGAGCGAAATTCTAAAGGTGGGAAACAAGTCATAAACAAGCAAAAGGAGTAGACTGCACAGAAGACAGAGTGATGGGACAGAAGGTACCAGAGGTTGGGAAGAGGCAAGATGTTAATACTATAAATAGGGCAATCAGGAAACTAAGAATATACAATTTAGGCTGGGAAATGATGAAAGAGTGAGCTATGTAAAAAAAAAAAAAAAAAAGCATGTGAAAAGCTGATAGGCAGAAAGGCTTGTGCAAAGGTCGTGAGGAGGGAGAGACTGGTGAACTTAGAATCAGAAAGATGGCCAATGAAGCTGGCCTTTCTGGCCACACCAGGAGTTTTAGGTTTTATTTCAAGTGAGTAGGAAGCCACTAGGGTGCCACTAAAGCAGATTAGTTTTCTCATTAAGTTAAACTTAGCCTTTTTTGGTATCAAAATGTTAAACCATTTTTTCACAGGAATTCCTTTCACATTAGATTATAGATTTTTTTTCTTCTTAAAATGAGGATATAGAGCTTAACTTTTTCTTGCTGATCTAGTTTCAATCAACTACTCTTTAATATTGCCATCCATGAGGAGCACAGAGGTGTCTGAACCAAGATAACTGGGCTTTTATAATCCAGTTTCTTTCTTCTTCCTCTGCTACCAGAAGTCACTCTCGCTCCATCAGACTGTCCCAGCTGCCTATTGGTAACCATTTCAGCTATGACCATCAGGCTGTGCAAGACACTGCCTCTTCCACGCAATCAAGGGCATGGATTTCGTGACAGTTATTGCTGTCCAAAGGCTATTACCATCATGAGGATCTTGGAATACAAAGACAGATCAACCCCAAATAGTTGTCTTTATTTCAAGGTTCATAGAAATGTCACAGATATTGGGGTTTGTCCAAAGTGGGGCCACCAGATAAAGTGGATATGGTAAGTAGAATTCTAAAGACAGCTTCCCTAAAACTTCGGTCCTGCGGTTATTCAAATGCTAGTTCAGGTACAACTCTGAAAAAGCTTTCTCAATTAAAGTCCCAAAGTCAGCTGATCTTAAGACACAGAGATGACCTGAATGGGCTTAATCTAATCACACAAGTTCCTTAAAAGCAGAAAGTATTCTCAGGCTGGTAGCAAAAGAAAAAGAGAGAGTCAAAGTACAGGAAGGATTCCACATGCTGCTGATGGCTTGAAAATGGAGGTGATCACATGATGAGGAATGGGGGCTGCCTCTGGATGCTCAAGTGGGCCTCAGCTGATGGCAAGCTGGGGATTGTGGACTCAAGTCCTACAAACAAAAGAAACTAAATTCTGCTCATCAAAGGAATGAGTTTGGAAGAGGACCATGAATCCAGAGGAAAACACAGCGAGCCAGCCAGCACTTTGATTTCAGCTGAAGAAGAGAACCCAGACACACCAAGCTGGATTTCTGAGCTGACAAATGCTAGTTAAGCCCAGTTTGTGGTGATTTGTTACAAAGCAACAGAAAATTAATACACTGGGTGGAGCAGGAATCCAATCTGCCAAATAATGATAAAATGAATAAACAGATGAGCCCTCACTATACCATTCCTACACATGTCCATCTAAGAGCACAGGGTACTCTAAGTGCATAAAATAAGGAGCCAGCAGCGCTGAGGTCTAGTCCTGGCTCTGCCAGTAAGTACTTGGGCATTCAGCAGGGTAGTCCTTCTCCTCCTCAGCCTTTCTTTTCTACAAATGAGGGAGATGCTCAAACTGATGGTTAGGGTCTCCTCCGGCTCTGACATTCTGTGGGATGAGTCATTCCTTATTACTTAAGAAAAGTAAACTAACAACAAACATGCACATTTTTCTCTGTATAATATTTTCAAATGATACTCATCATCTCCTGTGTACTAGTATACCTGTGTCTCAGGCTGTAATATTTAAGGAAGGGTACAGAACAAAAATCTGCTAATACTTCTTATTTTAAATATAATCAATACATGATTGTTGCATTTATTTTTATCACAGGATATAACAGCATCTCAGAGGCTTTTCAGTCTCACAGTTAACTAAACATTTAGGCAGTCTACACAGCTTATCTTCATGTAAAAGCTGAGTCAACATACTCCTAAACCCATGTAAAACACGACCTGGGTGTCAAATTATGGGGGGGAGGGGGTAGGACAGCTATCTAAACACATGCCTTAAAGCCTAAAAAATTTCTCTGAATAACAAATGACCATACACGTTGGGGGGCCTCTGTTCAAACTCCCATTTCTACCATTCGAATTTTTCACTACTGATTTGTATTTTAAATCAAACAGAGAGAAGGGCCCTTACATACATTCCCCTCTGTTATTTCAAATGTGCTCAGGCCATGTGAAAGCTGCAAGTCATTCTGAACTGAAGCATTATAAAAAAGATCTCTCTACAAAAACTATGTGGAGCTTATGTCACAGTTCAAGTACTTTTCCAGATTGGAAACCTGAGCATGTGCGAATGAAAAGATAATGTGTGAAAGTGGGAGGAATTACTGTGGGGAAAGGATGCAGACAGAGCAAGAGGGTGGAGCGAGTGGGAGGGGGGAGGGAGGGAGACGGGAAAAGAGGTTTGCCATGTTTAGACAAGCACAAGGTTCCTAAGCAGCTCAACCACTAAATTCTCTGTTCTTCAAGCTGAACTCTGAATTGTCACACAGGGGTGCTGGAGGGCTTCCTACAAAAAGTAGCGTGTGCTACAATAAAAGAAGATACTTTTCAATACAGGGCAGCAGGGAATAAGAATAGGACTGCACAGAAATCTAGATCAAATCAGAAAAGACACGTTCTTAATAAGGAGGACCTGCCTGACTCTGTATTGCATACATGCATCGGAAAGAGGGACTTGTTATCACAGGATGATTGGTACAAAATCAAACACACAAGGTGTGTATCCCTAATATTAAGACCAACATTCGATGATCAGATGGGGTCTTAGGTGAGGGTAAAGGGGCTGAATAGGACTTTATCTAGAAAACGAAATAACAATCAAAATAAGGTTCCTTTATATAAGACTAAACTTCATATTTCACCTGTGCACAAAATATTAACAGACTAACAGTTGATGAGAAACAAAATTTTTCCTACAAGATGTTATGATAAATGCCATAAGTTTGATTTTAACTGCATAATTAAAAAATAGTCATTATAGCATTTAAGAGCCTCATCAATTGTCCCAAAGTCCATTCTTAACCCTTTGATTCAACTCATTCTCATTTCAAGTGTCTATCAAGCTGCCATCTTCACATATTTCCTCCTCATCAGCTGCTAACTGTTTTAACACCCAAGGTTCTCCTTTGTCCATGACCAGGTGCACAACTCAAGAAGTTCTCCAATACCACTTCCAAGGATTTACAGTTTCCCTGTGCTCTGCATTTGAATATTTATCTGCCATTCAGAGTGAAACTAGGACACAGACAAGATGTCTCACAATAACTGAAAACATGAAGAGAGGAGGACAATGGGCTAAGTTGTGACTAATTTTATTAGTGTCTGTCATCAGCTGATGAATTGGAACCTCTGCTTCCATAGGTAGGCTCCTAACTTCAGAGACTGAGATAATGAAAACACAGAAAAACAAATACCCCTACTCCTAAAGCTAGGCCTAAAACCATGCCTGGCTTCATTACATAGTGAGGGTTTAAGCATTCCCAACTAATTCTCAGCTGTCTTCTAAAGTCCTGAGTACATGAACCCTTCCAGAGACTGCTCTAAAGAAATAGCTGGGCTAGCTGGATTCCACTTCTCACCACAGCCAGGATTCTGGCATTTTGATCGAAGCAGGCCAAGGAAGCAGTGAGCTGTAGAAGGATTCACTCTACATGTCCTGGCCAGAGAGACAGGTTTCAAGGACACTAACATCTGGAAATGGTCATCATCTACTCTCACTCTTCCCAGTAGAGGCCTATGGAGTTTTTAGTGTTAATAACCTAAGTTAGGTTCCTGATAGAAAACACTGCAAGATGTCTTCTTCAGTCATTCCTTGGGAAGTTTCCCCAACAGGGTCAAACCAGGACATGCTAGTCCACAATGTGTGACGCTGGATATCTGAACCTGGGCAGACACAGAGGGTCCATAAACATAAATGCTCATAAATACTATGCCAAACTTTCTTATTTGGATACATTTATTTTTCACAAAGGTCATAGTATCCAATGGATTTTAAAAACAGTCTCTCATGCTCCTCCTTCCTCCAAAACCTCCTGTGTATACAATTTTCCTCTAGATCAATCCCAGTACATCGTCAGGAGTTTACGTATATACCTCCTCCTCCAAATGCTAAGTTGTGTCTGAGGGACTGCGGGACTGTGGCCCACCAGATTCCTCTGCCCACGGATTCTCCAGGCAAGAATACTGGAGAGGGTTGCCATTTCCTTCTCCAGGCTATCTTCCCAGGGACTGAACCCATGTCTCCTGCAGGGCAGGCAGATTCTTTACAACTGAGCCACCAGGAAAGCATAAATACATCATATTTCCTCAATTCTACATACTTTTTCCCAAAATTGGAATGCACCTCATAATCCTTGCTCATATTTAATGTTTCCTTTATGATCAACAAAAGTGACTATTAAATTGACAGTGTACCTTTGAATCCGTGTCACCAAAGCCATAAAAGAATTAGCCCTGTATAAAATACATCAGTAAATAGGCGAACTACATGTCCCTAAGAAAACAAAGAGCCTAATATGGATACTTCAGTGACCCCATGAGAACACAGGATCGGCATCAAAACACCTGAAACTCAACTGCCAACGGACGCTGGTCAAGTCTCAAGCTCTTTCCCAGCATATCTTGAGTCGACCTTTTGCCAGACACTGTGCTACTGGGAAAAGTTACTCATCTAGGCAAGAGAACCAGACAAGCTTCTAAGAGGGAGCATACGGAGATCCCAATGGGAAGCAGGTAGGCTGGCCTAACAAGGAAGCTGAGCGTCGTTGGGACAGAAAGAAAACAGAGAGCTGGAGAGAAAACAGAGCCAAATGAATGACTCCAAAAGGGCTGGGGTTGAGTAGAGGATAATTCATCAACTTATTATAGAAAACATTATAATACAGAGGAGAGGAAACTTTGGGAATTTTCAATTATAAGACAAAGGGATTCTATCAGAAGCCAAGAAAGTGGATGTAGGGACTCTGATCACAGGAGTGGAGGACAAAAGCACAGCCTGATCTGAGCTCTAAATTGGGTGAATATTATAATGAGTGCTCAAAAAAAAGTCCCATTTATGGGGCATTCTTCTACCTCCTAGGAAGAGTGCAATTAGCAGATTTTCTTGACTACAGTCTAGTGCATCTATGCGTGCTCAGTTGATCAGTCATGTATGACTCTTAGCAACCCCATAGACTGTAGCCTGACAGGCTCCCCTGTCCATGGGATTTCCCAGGCAGGAATACTGGAGTGGGTTGCCATTTCCTTCTCTAGGGAATCTTCCTGATCCAGGGATTGAACCCTCTTCTCTCAAGTCTCCTGCATTGCAGGCGAATTCTTTACCCACTAAACCACCTAGGAAGCCCCACTGTCTAATGGTCTGCAATAATCACCCCAAAGAGATGGGATGCAGAACTCAAACATGCAGCGTTTGCAAATCCCTTGGAAAAACCCCTTTGTTTAGACACTTGCTGGCCTATAAAATGACAGGCAGAATCATGCTCCTCAGTGGTCCAAAGGTTCTGCAGGAATCTCTGTACCAAACTCAGACAACTCTGCAGCCTCATGGACAGCTGCAGCTCACCTGTCAGGCAGCGGGAATACCTAGTCAGCATATCTTATAGGAAAACTCTCGGCTGATCTCGTCAACTGGTACCCCGTAAGTCCTACCTCACCAAAAAAAAAAGAAAAAAAAAATCTTGTCCATATAAGACAAACTGCCTTAATTTTGGCAAGTCCAGAAACACTGAACTAGCAGGACACAGACCGGTGGCCCCTACAGTCAGGACTTGAAAGGCCAGCCAGTTAACAGGACAGAGCGGGTGAAATCAGCACGTGTTTCAAATAGGCCGGTGCAAGCTCCCAACTTATGGGAAATGAGGCTCTGAAGCTACGAAACACCACATCCACAAACATGTGGTGCACAGAGACTCTCTTGCATGGAGATTTTAAAAACAAAACAGTTGTGAAGTTTAAAACAACCAACTACTGTAGTGCTCGGGACTGGAAAAAGGGACAAGAGACGGGGAAAGAGAACTACTCACGGCACAAGGGCAGGCGTCTAACCTGTTGGCCTGCGGACTCTCTCAACGCCGACATAGAGGCCGGTACGTACTTTAAACCCAATATGTGTTCACCGAGGTGAACTCCAGAGGCTCCAAATGTTGACGATCAGCTTATGCCCCCTCATGTGTCAATGAAGGGGAGTGACAGTGGGCAAGGGACATTGTGGGTGGTGCAGGGTGCTCAGTTTGTCATGCCACACCACACCACAGCTTCAGTACACTGGCTGGGGCAAGGGGATAAAAGCTATAGCCTCCATTTGGCTGCTACGATCTTAATAAAAACAAACAAGAAGCACAGTAACAGCCAAGTGCCAGAGTTCCCGCACAGCAAACATTTGTATCTGCCTTTGAACCAACAGAATGGCTCATGGATGGAGTCAGGATCCATTTTTGTTTTAATAACTTTCCTCCTTTCTATCCACAGTTCCCCCCTCCACCTCCACTCTCTTCCTCCACTAAGGAACCAAGGCTTTTATCCGCTTCCAGCTAAGCCACAATGTCTAGAGACCACAGGAGAATGAGAAGGCCACCTCCAACAAACACGAAGACAGAATAGAGTGCCTCTGACTCAGACAACAGAAAAGACACCCATGAAAGAAAGCGCCCCAGGCAAAGGCCTCCCTCATAGCTGAACACTGGCAGCGAAGATGATGTATGTCACCTCTAAACACCTCTAAAACACACCTCTAAAGCAAGAAAGGAAGTTAATCTGCTCTAATGAGTTGCATGGTGTCCTAACCCTCTGAACCCGTGAATGTGATCTTATTTGGAAAAAGGATCTTAGCAGACCTAATTATAAAAAGATAATCCTGCGTTATCTGATGGGCTCCAGGTTCAATGACAAGTGTCCTTATAAGAGACAGAAGAGTTCTCAACACAGAGAAGAGCAGAATGCCATGTGAAGACAGAGGCAGAAACTGGAGTGACGCAGCCACAACCAAAGGAGTGCCTGGAGCTAACAGAGCGGTGAGAGGCAAGGAAGCACTCTCCCCGGGACACTGAAAGGGAGTACAGCCCTACTGACATCTTGAATGAGGACTTCTAACCCCCAGAACTGCAGCAGAACACATTTCTATAATTATAAGCTACGTGGTTTGTGCTAAATTGTTTCAGCAGCCCCAGGTAACTAATATACCTGCCCTACCCTCAGGATTCCTCTTATGGTATGTTCATCTCCAATCCAGCAGATACAGAAACACTTGCTACATGAGCAGCCAGAGCAGCATGGGGACCCCCTGGGGCAGGACCCTCAGCTACTCTATGTGGTCAGATCTGGACTGCTTCTTTAGTCAGAGATTTGGATTCTCATCTCAGAGATGAAAGGACCCCCTTAAGACTGATAAGATCCTGAAGATTGACATGCCTACCATCCTTACGAGTCCTTTTATTCTTTAGATGAGGTAACCAAGCCCTGAAAGTTAGCTAACTTGCCCAAAGTTCACAGCTATCGAATCAGACTAGACTCCAGCCCAAATCTCAATGTGATTCCCCCACCCAGGAATCCAAATGATACCAGAGGTGCTAGGATCCCAAACAGCTAGTCCCCAAAGGTGGGAGGACACAGTTGGTGCCTCCCCCCCTCCTCACTTTACATTCCCAGCCTTCCTCGAAGGTCTTCCAAAGGCAATGACCATTCTGAAAGTTGAGTTTACACTTCCCGAGCACCTACCACCTCAGAACTACGTCATCGAAAGGCACCACGGGAGCAAGGCGGTCTCAGTGCAGGACGTGCTCTCCTCACTCTGTCCTTACACAGGACCCAGCCCATATTCCCAAACCAATGTTTCTTTTCTTCGTGAAACTCATGTTGCCATCTCTGTGCTCTATGTCACTTGAGAGAGGGTCTTCTCTTACCTAACTAGATCTCTACCATAACTTGGCCTAAGATGAGCTGAACTGAAACAAGAGCAGATTCAGACATCTTATAATCATGAACTTGACTTTCTTGGTCAGTGACTCAGATTGGCTGTCACTGCCAGAAACACAGCGCTCTCCTAACAATAACACAACCAAACAAGGAATAACATGCAAAAAAGAAAGGTTCACTTTAAGGATTTCTTGTTTGAACCAAGACTAGAAACTGAAAGGAATAGAGTTGTTCAGGAAAAAGGAAATGAGATGGTGATTCTATTTTTTGTGTAAGAAAAACTTTCTAAAGTTAATAAAAAAAAAAAAAACAAACACTACCTTGAGTTTAATTGTGAATGTGGCAGCCAAAAAAGGAAAATATAAGCACTAAACCAAAATGAGGTAAATATCATTGGTTTCAACACAACACAGAAATCCAATGGTGAGACTGAAAATGCCCCCCAAATGCGCATGTGCGCCCTCTCACCCTCTGCCTCCAGCTCTCTGCCTGTCACTTTCCCCGCCCTCCCTCTCTGCCTTACACACACACATACACACACACACACACACACACTCACTCACTCACTCTTTAAAGTCTGTCCTTTGTATAACTCATCTATAAAAGAAATATGGTTATATTTTATCTCTGAGCAAACTCAAAATGCAAGTGGACAGCAGACAAATGCACTTCGCAGTCAAGTCTTCCCAAGTCTTCTCCATGGACCCAGACCAAACGATATGCCATTTCCCTCACTGGGTACTAAGAGGAGAAAGCTAGGACTTCCCTGGTGGGCCAGCAGTTAACACTTGGCGCTTCCCCTGCTGTGGGCCCAGGTTTGTTCCCTAGTGGGGAACTAAGATTCCACAAGCCACACGGCACAGCAAAAAAACAACAACAAAAAGAAAAAAGAGAGAGAGAGAGAGCCCTCCCTCATATTCTCATGAAACAACCAGGTCCACACGAAATGACCAGGCCACAGTGGACCACAGCGCTCTCTGACAGACCAAGAAACGGTGAGTGTTTTTCTCTAGCTGCTCATACACAGACATCTCCCATGCTACTTCAGAGGGTTCACAGACATCATTGTTACACTCCTCCTCTAGTCCATCCTCAGCTCCCAGAATGAGCAGCCCTTGTTCACCACATCAGTAGAAGTGATTCAAGCGCCAGCTACCTCCTTACCCTTCAAACTTACGTCCTGTGTCTAATTCCTCTGCTTGTACCAATTCTCTATAGATTGTTATGAGCATACAGACCAAGTCAAGTGCATTGTGGACGGAGTTTAGAACCTGTTAAGAGTCCTGAATCCAGTAAGAACACTGATGGATACACCTACCCAAAGAAACAGCTCATGTTCTGTTCAAGGTGAGAGTGATAAGGGCTCTGGTCCTGAGCCTCTTCACAGAGAGGAAAGTATTAATCACCAGGTCTCTGAGCCCTCTGCAATAAGGACTGGACAGTAGTATATCTTAAGTAGCCCCATCATTCTGTCAAGATACTTCAACAGAATCTGGGAATTAAAATTAAACCTCAGTAGGTCATTTCTGTGCTTGCATAATGTACCGTTGCCATATGGACATAAATTAACAAAACTGGCCTGACAATTTGAGAATCACATTTCCTTCCAATTTTTAACCTCAAAGTTTTTTTTTTAGTATTACTACTTTTGGTTTCTTGCTTTATATCATATTCCAAACTCTCCTCCAAAATATACCAATAAATAAAAAATATATCATGCTCTGTGTGCGTGCATTCATGCTAAGTCGCCTCAGTCATGTCCAACTATGACCCTATGGACTATAGCCTGCCAGGCTCCTCTGTCCATGGGCTTCTCCAGGCAAGAATACTGGAGTGGGTTGCCATGCCTTCCTCCAGGGGATCCAGAGATTGAACACACATCTCTTAATGTCTCCTGCATTGGCAGGTGGGTTCTTTACCACTAGCACCATCTGGGATTTTTTAAATCATTATAGTTCCACTTACCTGCCTCCTGAGAAATCTGTATGCAGGTCAAGAAGCAACAGTTAGAACTGGACATAGAACAACAAAGTGGTTCCAAATCAGGAAAGGAGTACGTCAAGGCTGTATATTGTGACACTGCTTATTTAACTTACATGCAGAGTACATCCTGCGAAATGCAGGGCTGTATGAAGCACAAGCTGGAATCAAGATTGCCAGGAGAAATATCAATAAAAGGTATACAGATGATACCACCCTTATGGCAGAAAGTGAAGAACTAAAGAACCTCTTGATGAAAGTGAAAGAGGATAGTGAAAAAGTTGGCTTGAAGCTCAACATTCAGAAAACTAAGATCCTGGCATCTGGTCCCATCACTTCATGGCAAATAGATGGGGAAACAGTGGAAACAGTGACAGACTTAATTTTCTCAGGCTCCAAAATCACTGCAGATGGGGACTGCAGCCATGAAATTAGCAGACCCTTGCTCCTTGGAATTAAAGTTATGACCAACTTAGACAGCATATTAAAAAGCAGCGACATTACTTTGCCAACAAAGGTCCATCTAGTTAAGGCTATGGTTTTTCCAGTAGTCATGTATGGATGTGAGAGTTGGACTTCTAAAGAAAGCTGAGTGCCAAAGAATTGATGCTTTTGAACTGTGATGTTGGAGAAGACTTGAGAATCCAAAGCTGAAACTCCAACACTTTGGCCACCTGATGATGTGAAGAACTGGCTCATTTGAGAAGACCCTGATGCTGGGAAAGACTGAAGGCGGGAAGAGAAGGGGAGGACAGAGGATGTGATGGTTGGATGGCATCACCAACTCCATGGACATGACTTTGAGTAAACTCCGGGAGCTGGTGATGGACAGGGAGGCCTGGCATGCTGCAGTCCATGGGGTCACAAAGAGTTGGACACAACTGAGCCACTGAACTGATAGTTCCACTGACTCTAACTAACCCAAAAGGCAGTCAGTATAGAGTCCAGATAGATCCTGCATCCAGGCAATGGCAAAATCTATACACAGGCACATATAAAATCTACAGGTCTCTGGAATTCACATTTAAGAGGACAGCTAATCTTTACAGAACTGATGTGAAACAATGTGTTATCTTCTCAAGTCTCCTAAATACTATTATTCTCTCCAGTTTAAAACTCAGTAAACTGAGATTTGGAGATATTAGGTAAGCTGCTCAAGGGTCCATGGTAGAAGCAGAATTCAAACTCAGGTTGGCTGACTTCAAAACTCTGTATTTAACCCTTTTCCTACCACAAATGAAGTGAACTAGGACAGCAGGAATCCACTTGAATACAGAGCGAAATCCATTTGTGAAATTGTAATAAATGACTACTGCCAACTTCTCTACTATACCTAATTGTTGCAGGTATGTGTGTGTATGCACGTGTGCGTATGTATATACAACACACACACACACACACACATTTTCTTAGGGCTTATATTTTTTACACTCTAAATAAAGGGTCAAAGTAAAGGAATCATCTCAGGAAATGGAAGGCTGAGGTCAGCCTTTACCTATCACTCTTACCTATTCAGCATGGCCACAAGGATACTGATGGTCACAGAGTCTCCTACAACATGGCAACCTAACCACTAAGAACACACCTGTGACCATAATTATGCATTTTGCATACATTCATGGAAAACCAGCAGCAAGAAGGTACATACACAAGCACACGGATATACTAACATTATATACTGTTGTTGTCCTTCAGTCGCTAAGTCATATGCAACTCTTTGTGACCCTGTGGTCTGTAGCCCACAGGCTCGTCTGTCCATGGGGTTTTCCAGGCCAGAATACTGGAGTTGGTTGCTATTTCCCTCTTCAGGCAATCTTCCTGGAGCGGAGATCGAACCAGTGTCTCCTCCATTGGCAGGGAGATTCTTCACCACTGAGCCAACCAGGCAAGCTCCATAATATTATATATACATATATGAATTCTAACTTTGTTGTCAGTGCTGCAGACAGCATATAACTTTCAGAGGATTACAAACTTCTCAACCAATTCCAGATTTTTGGTCTCTAATAAGCCTTCTAACCTGAGACTTTCTCTGGTTCAGGACACTGATTTTGGCCACATATCAACAATGACTAAAATACGGAGAAAAAACCCTGAGCAGCATGGAAGTAAATGTAGTTAAATTCAAAGCCTGTGACTAAAAACAGAAACACACTCCTGAGTAGCCTTTCCTTTATTCATTCAAAAAATATTTATTTAACACGGATTCTCAACCAATACGCTACAGTGATCTTGGCCTGGGGCTGTTCTAGGGCTAGAGATATATGGAAGAACAAGAACAGCAAGGTCCTTGCCTTCACAGATTTCTATTTAGGGTGGCCCAATAGTGACCAGAGAGATTCCCTGGTGGCTCAGCTGGTAAAGAATTCGCCTGCAATGCAGGAGATCCCCAGTTTGATTTCTGGGTTGGGAAGATCCCTTGGAGAAGGGGTAGGCTACCCACTTCAATATTCATGGGCTTTCCTGGTGGCTCAGATGGTAAAGAATCCACCTGCAATGCGGGAGACCTAGATTCAATCCCTGGGTTAGGAAGGTCCCCTGGAGAAGGGCATGGCAACCCACTCCAGTATTCTTGCCTGGAGAATCCCCATGGACAAAGGAGTCTGGTGGGCTACAGTCCGTGGGGTCCCAAAGAACCAGACACAACTGAGCAAATAAGCAAACACACAATAGTGACCAGAACCCAAGACATTCAACAAATGAAATGAACTGTAGAGTACATAACAGAAGCCAACTCAACTCACTGCCCCCAAGTTAATTTAGTAAGTCATGAGTGCTTACTATGCACTCCAAACCCAAACATTATAGGTAAATAATATTAAGGACAGAAAGAATATGATCAATCCCGGCCATGAGTAAGTCAACATCTTCCTGAGATGACAACACATAGAGGTGTGAGCTAAGTGGAGAAACTGCCAAAGCCAGGTATCATCATCCATCCAGATGCCTGCCATAGCCAACAACCAGGAGGAATATGGCACTCCTTTCAACAAAGCAGTTCAAGAGGGAAAGTTAAAAATTGCTCCAATATATTTCAACACTAGGCACTCCTCCCCCAAATAAAAAGACAAAACTAAAAAACCCATGTCCATTTACCCCAAGAATGTTGATGATTTCCTTAGTCTGGCGGAAGGTAAAGCTCTCTTAAGATTTATAGAAAAAAACAAAACTAACTAACAATGATTAATTACAAGAGAGCATGTTTCTAATCTGAGGAATCTTAGCCCAGTTTCTGGTTCCCCTCACCTCCTTCTCTTCTTTGCCTTTAAAAATAGAGGTAAAGATAAGGGGAACTCATTTTTCTGGGCATTGGGTCAGGACCACACAGCATGCGGGAGCCAGGGGAGCTGGATGGGGGCCAGTCGGGGTCTGGTTCCTTCTACTCAGCCTTTGGCTATAACCACTAGACAACACGTCTGCACTGTTTTCCTGATGACCAAAAGGAACGATTTTTTAAAACCATATTAGAAAATGGCTTTACTTTTCAGATTTATTTGTTCTTGTGTTTTCTTCCAGGATTGTGGGCCAGGATTTTGGGGAACACACCTAGAAAGAATGTGGTCACAATGGTATCACGAGACTTCCTAACTTGACCACACTGCAGCCCGATCCAGCAAACCCAAAGATAGTCTCGCAAAAATGCTCATCTTGTTTCACACCTCACCACAACCTAATTCACAGTCCTCCTAATATTCAAACTGCTGTCTTCTGTCCATATATCTTTAACATTACTACCCTTGACTTATAATCACTAAAGAGATATTACCACTTTCTGGCTTTTAGGGTATAAGAGAAGGCTGCAGAAATGGACCTAAGAGCCATTCAATCATTTTTCCAACGAACAAAGTCATTTGAAAAAGATCTCTCTTTTATCGACTGCCTTTCCTGCAGAAGAAAAAAAAAAACAAACTGAAACTACTTCAACCATAATCTCCACTCCCATGAAACACTGCCATGATATTTGAGAGAAGACCAACAGTAATTGATGCTGCTGCTAGAGGCAGAGGTCACGCTATGGAATGTCTATTAAGACTATGCTACAGCCTCAGTGCCTTTAAACCAGCAACTACAATACAGATAATAAACACAGTAAATTGCACAAGGAAGAATATATGATGTGAGCAGATACGGTGGAAGACAAAATGACCAAAAGAAATAAATGTATTATAAGAAAATCTACAAACATGAGATGAACTATATATCAGAGAATCTTCAGAAGACAGCAGAAATAGAAATACAAGTTATCAGTTATCCCAAGGGAGAGAGGATATTGACAACAGTCCTCAAATCCACCCCAAGATGGGAACAGAGACAGGATGATGTCCTGATTTCAACTATCTGGATGTCTGCTGATGGTAATATTCCTTTAAAAAGCCCAGCCTCTAAAATCCCAGATTAAATGAAACTAAAGAGATGTGATAAAGTAGAATACTGGATTAGAAAACAGAACTTTTTTTAATGGGATAACTGGAAAAATTTGAGTTCTGTAAAATAGTTAATAATATTGCATCAATGTGAATTTCCTGGTTTGGTAATTATACTGTGGTTATACAGGATGTAACATTCAGGATACCTGAGTAAAAGGTACTCTGGGATTCTTTGCACTATTTCTGTGACATTTTTATAATTCTGAAACAATTTCAAACTGAAAAGTTAAGAAAAAAAGCTAATACATACACATACATACACATACAAAAGTATCAGTTCAGTTCAGTAGCTCAGTCGTGTCCGACTCTTTGTGACTCCATGAACCACAGCAAGTCAGGCCTCCCTGTCCATCATCAACTGCTGGAGTCTACCCAAACCCATGTCTACTGAGTCGGTGATGCCATCCAACCATCTCATCCTCTGTCGTCCCCTTCTCCTCCTGCCCTCAATCTTTCCCAGCATCAGGGTCTTTTCAAATGAAGCTTCTGATAAATTCACAACTCGCAAAAACATCATCTTGTAAATGGAGGAAACAAAATAGGGGACTCTTAATTTGGCCTTAATACTGACTCAAATGAACAACTAACTGGTGACAGAAACCTTCCGATTTACAGTCTCACCTATGACAACCTCTGCAGAGGAGGTCAGGCAGTAGTTAACCTAGGAAAGAAAATGGAGAATTTTCCAGAAAATATGAAATTATGTGTGTTGTTGTTGCTATTGTTCAGTCGCTAAGTTGTATCTAACTCTTTGTGACCTCATGGACTGCAGCACACCAGGGTTCCCTGTCCTTCAGAATCTCCCTGAGTTTGCTCAAACTCATGCCCATTGAGTTGGTGATACTATCCAACCTTCTCATCTTCTGTCACTCCCTTTTCCTTTTGCCTTCAATCTTTCCAAGAATTGCAGTCTTTTCCAATGAGTCAGCTCTTTGCATCAGGTGGCCAAAGTATTGGAGCTTCAGCTTCAGCATCAGTCCTTCCAATGAATATTCACAATTGATTCTTTCAGGACTGACTAGTTTAATCTCCCTGCTCTCCAAGGGACTCTGAAGAGTCTTCTCAAGCACCATAGTTTGAAAGCATCAGTTTTTGGTGCTCAGCTTTATTTATGGTTCAGCTCTCACATCCATACATGACTACTAGAAAAATCACTTCCGGACCTTTGTCAGCAAAGTGATGTCTCTTCTTTTTAATATGCTGCCTAGGTTTGTCATAGCTTTCCTTCTAAGGAGCAAGTGTCCTTTAATTTCATGACTGCAGTTACCAACTGAAGTGATTCTGGAGCCCAAGAAAATAAAATCTGTCACTGCTTCCACTTTTCCCCCTTCTATTTGCTATGAAGTGATGGGACCAGATGCCATGATCTTCATTTTTTTAATGTTGAGTTTAGAGCATGAATCATGAGCTAGACACTGCTCTATGTACTTTACATACATTATTACATAAAAATAGGAGAAATATGTATGGCTGGGAAACATGAGAAAAGACTTTCGATTTCATTAGTAATTTGAGAAATGCAAATGGAACAATTTTCTACCATCACTGACACACACATGCATATACACACCTCTCTATGTACTCATACTATGTAGTACTTGCAAAAGTGTGGAAAAACTGGGTACCCTCACAAGTCACTAGATGAAGTAAAATATAATACGTTTCTGTGGAGAGAGCAAGGAGCCAAAATTCGTTACAATATTAAATGTGCATATACCATTCAACTGGCGATTCCATTTGGTACGCATCCTAGAAAAAAATGCTCAACTAGGTAGACAATAAAGTACAGATGAGGATTTCATGACATCATTGTTTATAATGACAAGCTGAAAACATCCTAAATGTCAAAGACTGTTTACTAATCCATAATAAATCTATACTAACTCAAAAATTCTACAAAATGGAGGAGTTAATTTCTAGACGTACAAGTACAGGAATAAATACCCAGAGAAAATTCCAGAGAGACACATCACACGTTTAACTCTAGAGAGGGTTTTCTCCCTTCAAATATGTCTGGGATAGAAGGTTCCACAACCCAAGTAACTAATGCCAATGACAAAGGAAGAGTGAGAAACAACGGAAAGAATAAATGTGACTCACAGGGACAGTCTCTTTATTACTTTTATTTAATAACAAAATTAGCACATGCTGACTCTGAAAAATTCAAACCATTAAGAAGTCCTTCCCACAACCAATCCTATACCCCTGCCCAGGGTTAAGCTAAAATAATAAAGACAAATATAATGATAGGAGCATAAAGGTGGACATGTTAGAACGGGGGCTCAAGTCTAGAAAGGCAGTGAAGTGAAGAAGAAGTTGACAGTGATATGAGACTTGCAGAAAATGCTAAAGATCATCTAACGGGCCTTTATGTTCTATGTAGACCCCAAAAGTGAACAAAGAAGTGAGAATATTAAACAGTGGGTCTACACAGGTCTATAAAGGTAGGTGGGAAATCACCAGGAAACAACATAAATTTAGAACAAGTCACACCAAACCAATACTGTCTTTTTTCCTAGGTTCATTCATCTGATTATTTGACAAGTGGATACTGAACTCTTACTCTGTGTCAGACACTATGTATAAAAGATTAAAAAAAAAAAAAAAACCTTTTGAAAAGGTGAAAATGGTCATGTCCTCTGGAAGATGGCTTGATATTAATCAAGCAATCACATTAACTGATGTACAACTAAAAGCTGAGACAAAGGCTTGGAAGACAGAAAGAAAGTCTCTCAAAACATCTTTGCAAAGAAATGGGAGTAATGGGGTGCAAAGAGAGCATATAAGGGTCCATGAACTTCACCAGCAAGGGGAAAAAAATAAACCTTTATTTACCTTAGCCTCTAACTGAAATTTCCTGAAATATGACTATGGGCAAGTACCACATTAGTAGTATCTGTGACTTTGTCACCAAAAGAAATCTCAGATATTTCCATATAACACTACTTTCATTGCAGGTAACTCGAAATATTACTTATAGGAGTTGTCAGACCTGCTTTTGTATTTTATTATTTACTGTGGTAATAAAGAAGCATATATTTTATCACAAATGGTTTTAATATTTTCATAACTATTTTTCTATATTTTTCCTTTGTAAGTCATATATTTTATATATTTAAAAACATTATTCTAAGAAAGATGTGGTAATAAATACAATGGCATATTACTCAGCTACAAAAAGGAACGAAATTGGGTTATTTGTAGAGATGTGAATGGACCTAGAGTCTGCCATGCAGAGTGAAGCAAATTAGAAAGAGAAAAATCATATATTAAAAAATATACGTGGGATTTAGGAAAATGGTATGGACAAATCTATTTGCAGGAAAGGAAGAGAGACACAGATGTAGAGAATGAATGTGTTGGCATGGAGATGCGGCAGGGCAGGGATGAATCAGGAGACCAGACTGACATGTGTGCACTACCATGCATAATACAGCTGGCTAGTGGCAATCTGCTGCATGGTACAGGGAGCTCAGCTCGGTGCTCTGCGGTGATCTAGATGGGTAGGACTGGAGGGAAGATGGGTAGAAGGAGGCCCACGAGGGAGGTGGTGGTGGTTTAGTCACTAAGTCGTGTCCAACTCTTGTGACCCCATGGACTGTAGCCTGCCAGGCTCCTCCGTCCATGGGATTCTCTGGGCAAGAATACTGGAGTGGGTTGCCATTTACTTCTCCACAAGAGGAAGGATGTG